>JACXGM010000373.1:0-10001 GCA_016801145.1 Umbra pygmaea | reverse complement strand
ATGTGTTAATGTTATTGTACTGTATGTGAAATGTGCCAGCTGTATTTAGTAGCTAGCTGAGTGTGTAAATTACTATACGTACTATATATATAGGGTACTCTTTCTAGATAAAAAGCGCTTTCGGGCTGTAGTGCTGGTTAATTTAGCACGTAGATCCCTTTCGTAATCTTCCGACCTAAAATGCCGACTGCAAACCCTAATTTCTTATAGCCCATTGTAAAGTGTGAAAGATTACTCCTTTTTGGGCTTGCTTGTAATTTCTGCAACCAGGTACAGAACACCAAACGGGCATGATGAATAGAAATTAGACTACAATTTCAAAAACAAATATGTATAACTTTCTAGCGTCAAGCTCTTCAGAGGTGTGCTGTTGAATTGCCCATGTTCTGTGTCGGTGCGTTCAAACGGGGATGGGCACTAAATTCACTTGGAATTCTGGGAGTTGTGGTAGCTCAAGTTTAGACGGATACAGAAGCACCCCAGTGGATGCGAAAGGAACTGAAATATACTATCGGCTTTTCTCTGATATATTGAACAACAACAGACCTGTATATGACAAATCATCTATGGTAATGTTTGTAAATGGTATACTATGAAACTGATTTACTGTGGAACACTCCTTTAAATGAGGCTCAACTAAATATTGATGTGATATTTCTGTTGGGGTGCCCAAATTTATGCACCTGTCTACTTGCTATATCAGGTATGCTACAGTATGTTCGACTAGAATAGTACACCCCACAGATAACAATAAACTGATCTAAACCTGCAGATGTAAATCCCAAACAAAGGAGGTGAAAAGATCCTGTAGAGACACTGTTCAAACACCGGTCCTTCCCAAATCTCTTCCTGAAATCCTCCTAATTAACATAGAAACCCCCGAAAAGACCACAAGCCCATCCCATCAACACGGACTAGTTCCAGCTCACCATCCTTCTCAAACTCTCCAGGTTTGATAGTCTGCTTATAGAAGGCATGCCATCACCACTCTGCCAAATTCTGAACTACACAAGGAAGAGATAAGGAGCCCACTCTGTACTCACTAGCTCAACTCTAGTGGGACAGTATGTAATAGCATAACAAACACAAACTAATCAAGTCTAGACGTGAGGTGGAGAGAGAAGCAGCCAGAGAATGTCCACATTTGCTCAGTGTTTATGTTGTGTGTATATTGGAACATTAGTATCACCATGCTGTAGGTTACCTTGCCAATGCCTGCATGTGCATGGCCCATCTTCACCACCACAGGGAACACTGGCATTGTCACCTGGGAACGAAAACAGATTGTTAACAGAGTCTGTTAATTTGTTTTAATATCAATGACTGATTGACAAGGGCTCCAAGCCAATGACTTGCCGATGACTGAATTGTTCTGTGCGTGTGACTCGCTACTAAAAGAAAAACAAGTTCCTCCCTAAATTTAATTGCGAGACATAACTCAAACTTGACGTATGGTATAGAATCAAATCCAAACTTAGAAACATTTCCCAAAGACCTTCATGGAATGACCACATTGATAATAAAGCCAGACAATTTAGAGAAACATGAGGTATTTTCTAAAGAATGTTGGTGTATTACACAAAAGAGAAGTAGTGGAAAATGAGAAACTGCGAGACCGCAGTTACAGATTTGAATGAGGGTTTGGACAACCTAGCCCAGCCGCAGACACAGGCATCCACATATTGTGGTGTGCAATGTGGTAGAAGGATATAACATCAACAGATGACTTAAAGTATTTTTTTCTTTTTGCCATCGATCTCATGATACCATTGTTAATGGTAATCTAAACAGACAGGCTTATCCAGTTTGGAATGTCTAAATCTAATCTCTCTCCATTTGTTTGAAATGGACACAGATGAGATATAAAGCCACAGTAGGGTTTGCGTCATTGTCCTTTATGTAACAGCTCATTTCAGTTAGACATGACAATATCCAAGCTGTCACATCTGTTTATAAGCATTCTAAATGACAGAATCGTATTACTTTATTTTTAGTTACTGTATAATTTACTTTTTGATACAAAGTAACTCATTCAGTAGCCACTCCCATCTGGACTGAATTTCTGTAGTGAGTGGAGTGGATAAATCTTTAAGGTTTTTCAATCCTGCCCCAAAATGGAAGCCACCATGTTATTTAGCTCAGAGTACCTCTGAAGTACCCCCTGGTGTGCATTTTACCTGTAATGTGTTTTTTGCTGTATAAGACTATATTCCCCTAAAGGTATATCTAAATATGCTTGAGCAGATAAATTGTCTTATTGTATAACCATGTAATTATGTCACTCAGGCAGGTACAGTACTTTTTGACAAAAAAGACCATGTCATCCGTGGCAGAGAACTCCAGTACATTTATATTTGTTGTAGAATTTAGGGGAAGGAAAATAGAACAACTCTCTCTGTCAGTGACCAGCTTATGAAAGTTGTAGAACATGTATTTCATTATATTAAAAAAATCTAAAAAAAAGCTTTTTAGATGGGACAATGATTTCCTACACTACAGTATGTTGGCATTTGAAAAAGAATTGCAATATTGACATGACAAGTTGTGCTTCCCCAGTGTTTTTCGGTGGACACACCATTTAGGCTGTGCTTTTGTATATCATAAAGCACTGCATAGTGTAGGTAATCCTTATCTGATAAACATTGTTTAATATTTTTTTAAAGATAAAAAATAAATTGAAAGAGAAACTAAAAATAACATATTTAATGTGTTTTTTATTGCATTTTTGTTCATCTTGTGGTTTGATGGTAACAACACAACTGTTTCTAAACTAAATAATCTAAATTTAGTAGTTGCTAGACTAATGGCAAATCAGTTTGGATGGCTAGTCCTTGATGTGGTAAGGTGTACCTGAGTATATCAATACTTCCATCCTGACACACCCTAAAAAAGGGGAGAAGCAGAGCTGTTCAGCCAGACCAGAGTGCACCCAGCAACCTCACACAGACCTGTCAGAGTAAAGACAGCTGTTGCTAGCATTTTATCTGGTGCTCAAATGGCTGATAGTAAACCAGGACCAAACAGAACACACACATGTTGTCTTCATGTTTATTTATACATTGGTATACCCGTTTCCAAATATAAGGTTGCTAGGGCAACGTGTCGGAAACTACAAGCACTTCTGCCAATATAACACAAACTAGTTTATAGCGATCGGAATCAAGTTCATTGTGTTGGTGAGTCAGGAGAGAAATTGTACATTTCTAACCCGCTTTCAACCACTGGCAGCGATATAAACATGATTACACAGTCCATTTACACTAGTGAGTCAAACACTTGAAATCCCTAAAAATAGTAACAAGAAAGAAGCCAGCTGATACAGTAAGTATCCTCTGTTAGAAATTACTGAAATTAGTTCCATTTTCTATTTGCTTCCTAAATGGAAGTCTTTATCATTACCAAACACATGCACATTCACTCAACCACAAAAGCTGAGTCATCGTATTTGGTACACGTTAACTACGTAGCAGGGAGACACCTAACATGTATATGAGAATGACTGAGGCGTGTTCAGATTCCCAGCCAGGTCCAGGACAGAGGTTTCACTGTAGGGGCCAGTTCTAGGAAGAAAGATTTTTTTGGGACAAGCAGTTTTAAAGCCCGTACTCTGTCTGGATGCGTCATATACCCAGTCATTCCCATCAATGTGGTACTGACAAAGTGTTGACAGACCCGCAACAGTTTAGAGACCACATCCTATCTCTGGATATGACACATTCAGCACAGAATATGGATAAGGGACAGACTTGTCTGGGTACCTGGCAATACCACCTGTGCCTGGAAAACGTGTTCATCGTTTTCTATTGATTCACTGTTGACCACTCATCTTCAATAATTAATATAATATAATATTAATAGTATATATTATACACAGGTCCCAAAGAAACACAACCATTATTAAACCAGGCCAAAGACAACTATAAAATATTATTCTATTATTGCAGACTGTGTGTTATTGACATTACATGGGCAGTAGTTTCTCACACACTGCGGAAACTGTTTTATTAGTTCAGACTATATATTACTATAGTGATTGATATATATTTTAACATTTTTTTTCAGCTAAACACACACCCAAATGTTCCTATACATTAAATGGCCTTGGTGAGACATTTGTTCTTTTTAGATTTCCACACTTATAATAATGTAAGTCCCAGCTTTTGTTTTCTCACAACTTCATGAGTATTGTAGCCTTTCTAGTTTCCACCCAAATCCATTAAGTATGTGTAGGCCTACAGCATGGAAAAGTAATTTAGAAGAACACGCACACTCTAATTTAATAGCCAGTTGTATCACCAGTCTAGGTTGGGTTTAACAACATGAAGTTGCCATCATCTACAGTAAATGCACACTATACGACAATGTCTGGTACATAGAGAAAAACGTCAGGGAAGCTCATCATTTGGGCCAAACTCTAAGTAAGTCTATATCGCCTGTGACGAAGGCTTTCGTGAATCATACTTCCCTAGACTCCATCATCTCTCTGTGAAATTCCTAAACTCCCACCTCACATCCCATTAAAATATGTTGAGCTATATTTAGCATAAAGGGCATGCATACAAATAGGTAGAAAATTAATTAACAAAAAAAATGTTTTTCACCAGTCTACTGAACCCCTGGAATTTTCCACATTAAAAAAAGTAGACCTTTAAACTGAGATAAGACATACAATAAAACCCATGACTTATCTAACCACACTGCTTTGTAGGTTTCATCATATTGGATGTAATTAATTGTTACAGTTAATCTTTGCATTCTGAGTAAAGGACATTACAATTAAAAAAATGTTTCCCTGCTTGTTTTGTCCTTGTCAAGTTGAGGCATATGTCCAAAAAAATGTACAATCTTACAGTAGTACTGTTTCGTGAAAAGGTATATCACTTGTAATAGTGATTAGCTATTAATGAACAATTAGTCAAAAGGTGATAAATAAGAGGATCAAATATGCACCTGTTGTGTACAGGGCCCTACATTTCAATTTCCACCTAGAATTACAAACCCAAATTTAACTGCTCGTAGCTGAGAACCAGGGACAAGGAGATGCATATGTGATACCATTAGAAAGAAAACACTTTGAATTTCTAGGAGGTTAAAGAAAATATATTTACCACAACATTAGACAGGAGAATTTACATAAGTATTTAGACACTTGCACATATCAAATTCAAGAAAGTGAAATATTTCCAAATCAGTTTTGCAAAATGCAAAACATGGTGTTTATCCCCAAATACAGATCTCTTAACTTTTATGATAGTATTTTAAAGTGTACAGCAATGAAAGAACTTACACAGACAACCAGCATAGAGCCCTGTGTTGCACTGCTGGCTTGCTTCTAAAGTTAAGCAGGGTCAGGCCTGGTTTAGTCCCTGGATGGGAGACCAGTGCTGTTGGAAGTGGTGTTGGAGGGCCAGTAGGGGGCACTCATCCCTCTGGTCTAAAGATCATTCCCAATGCCCTAGGGCAGTGATGGGGACATCTGCCCTGCATAGGGTGCCATCTTTCAGATCGGATGTTAAACGTGTGTCTCTGTGGTTACTAAAGGTCCCATGGCCTTATTCATAAGAGTAGGGGTGTTAACCCCGGTGTCCTGGGCAAATCTTCAATCTGGCCCCCATAACATCACAGCAACCTAATCATCCCTATCTCTCAATTGTCTCATTCATTCCCCTCTCCCCACTTCTCCCCAGGCCGTTGCTACAAATGAGAAAGTGTTCTCAGTCAACTTGCCTGGTAAAACAATACTAAAAACTAAAAGGGTAGAGAGACTCTAACCCAGGCTGCTTGTCAAAATCTACTGGCATGAAAACGAAAGCCAACTTGTGGATATGCTCAACAACTAATTTAGCCTTATTTGCACACCTGGCCTAAGTGGATTTAATCAGATTTTTTTACATGAGTTTGACATCAGCACTAGTCACATTTTGTGTAACTCAGTTTTTTTATATATATACACAAGCTGAGCATTGACAGGTGAATGTATGGATAAAACCACATTCTTTTCCAGACCCTCAAACCATCAACCTCTCATTCATTATGAGGTTATAAGATTTGTACAGTGTCTTGGCATTAAGTAAAGACTTGCAATCTGAAGCAACCCATGTATCATTGCAAACTTTAAACCAACACCAACATGTACACTCAGGGTTTATAGTTTTTGTAAATAAACCACATCACCTACGGTAAAATGACTTCAGAGGTAAGTCACAGACAAAACAACACGCCTCTCCCAAATGTGACACCGGTATGACACAGTTTTCCCAGGACAGAAAGACCAGACACTGTTTTATGGTAATAGCAAGACTATACTGGCCAGCCACTGCAAGGTATACATGGGATGCTGTGTGCATCACTTGGTAAGCTGTTACAGACTGCTAATCGGTCATGGTAATTATTGTCATGGAATTCATGGTCATCTGGCTTCCATTAGGGACCATCCTGATCCCAGTGGGTTTCCATGAGGGAAGCATCTGTCTAGAAAACAGACAGTCAGGCAGCCAATGTTCAGAGATGGAACTTTCCAGAGTGGCAGTTTCCCGATAAAACTGAAAACTAGGTTTGTGTTACAGATGTTGATTGTGAAGTTTCTCAACATGTTGTTAAAGACACCTTAGTGTGGTTCAAGAAAAGAAGTAGTGTGCAGTTTCTGCCGCATACTGACATGATGGCACACTTAACCAGCAATAACTCTCCGTCACCTACATGCCTGGAGGAGAAGGCACTCACAGCCCAACAACCACAACTCAGCTTGCAGGCATCTGCTCTACCACGAGGAGTCGCTAGAGCACAATGGGGCAACTGACACCAACCCGACAGCCCTGAGGCAATTTGTGCCACCACATGCAAGACGTGAGTCAATAACAGTCAAATCAAACATCTGTGCCACAAGGCGGAGACGTTTGCCACTCCACAATTCTGGAGCTCTATCTGAACATTGTTCTGAGGAATACACTAACAGATGTTAACGAAAGGGAATATGGATGTGATTCCTACCACTGTATAAACACCTTTAATTTCCTGGGGCTCTAATCAAAGAATCTGAATTAATGAAAGGGTACTCACCAAACCTCCTCCCGTTCCCCTTCATGAGATGACAGGGCAGGTGGTTGACCAATATAATTTAATAACAGAACACGACCACTATGTTGCCCCAGGAGAATTTATTTAAGGTAAACACATATATGCGTTCAGGCTATGCAATACCCCCTATGCTTAGCTTAAGTACAAGAACAGACTAACACTCCCAGAGCAGTTGCTATTTTAGTCCAACCTTGCTGTGTTGGTGCAGCAACAGGGTCATGCAGCATACATATTAGTGCTAATCAATTCACTAACCTAGATTTCAGCTGGCTTTTACATTTGAAAAAGAGAGTGAGCCAACATTGATGAGACAGACGTGGTCTTCGACAAAGCGTCGCAGAGCATTTATTTGAGGAAAAGCGATGTCAATTTAAAGGTCTTCGTTAAAATGTGTGGGGATGTACTGTAAGGAGGGATGTAGGCATACAAACCAGCAGATTTCATCAACCCTAGGGTAAGGAAAGCTGTGAGTTGTACCCTTTTGGTAGCCATAAATCCAGCTGACAAGCCGGAACGACGTGTGAAGAATGTAAACGTGGGGAGAACATGCACTTAAGATGCATAAAACTGTAAGGGGGAGGTTTATGACGGTTTATGATAGTGTCTCCAGCTTTGACTATTTAATTGATGGAAGCAAAGGAAGAGGAAAGACAAAGCCAACACACCTATGATATGTCTGCATCAGGTGGACCCCTACTCACGGGCCTTTTTTGATGGGAGAGGAGGAGGAATCTACCAAGACTTTATTGACGCACCTCATGCATTTTCATAGCGAAAGATTTTACGGAGAGTTCGAGGAGGACATTGACATACAGCCAGGGTAACCAGATGCCTCCCATCATGGTTATAACATGATGCAACAAGAGGACAGTGCTTGTAATTGCTCACAGATCCCTTGTCCGGATGCAGTTCCCATGTCTCCAATTTAAATGTTTAAACTTTGCTCTAAAGGTTTTTGAAAATATCTTTATTTAAACTTGTCTAGAAGTTCAACATTCTCCACAACCTTCCCCATTTTTTATAATCGCATGAGCACCTAAACATTGTCCTCTACAGATTGCCTTTGCACAGCTTTGATGTTTTCTTTTACAATATGCTAAAATGAAGTGCCTGACAAAATAAAAAAATAAAACAATGTGTTTGTTACTGGAAGCTGGTGGCAGATGGCAGATGGAGCAGATGGTTGAGAGAAGAGGCTGGCAATGCAAACTTTGTTTCCTCTGCTTACATTCAGTTCAACAGGCCCTTTGCTCTGTGCGAGGGTTCAGAGGAGTTTAATCAAATGTTTAACAAGTCAGAGAGGTGTACTTTAACACCTGCTGACAGTAAATGAACCACTTTTGCTAGCAGGGTTAAGATTTGATAGACCTACCAAAATGTAACTCAAGTACACTTACAAAAGTGATTGTCAAACCTCTGGAGTCACACAGCAACAAAATTGTTTTTAGTAGAGTTTCAGGTATTCTGAAAAAAGGTTTTATAGTAAGTCTAAATTCTTCAAAAGCACCAATCCCTCTAGGACTAATACAGAGGAAAGGCTAAATCCATATCCCGGCCCAAAGCCCCAAAGTGGCCCAATGGGTTAAAGTGAGGAAAGAAATAAATGGACCAGGCCAATAAAAAAACAAGTCTTAGAACAGGTGCTGCTTACGCTGTACAATTCTATAGGCCTCTGGAAACTGACCAGAAATCTAAAGCTCTGGAAACATCTGTCCGGATGAGGAAGTACAGACCATCGAGTCAAGACGTACAGCTCAGTGGAAACCAGAGTTGTTCTGACATTGCCAGGAGTCCCGGGACACACAGTGGCTGTAGAGGCTGTTGCTCCGGGAGATTTATCAAACAGGAAGTCAAAGACCAGTTTAGAAAATCCAATACAGAGTGGCATCTCAATTGAAAAGAGACATAGTTTCCAGGTTGTGCCTTCCCCTGTGGGTGCTCTAATGTAGGTTCTCAATTTACTATAATCCAGTATTTTCTTGCATATAGTACAGTAATAAATTAGTCTACCAGATATTGATCTGAGAATGATTGGTGAAAATAAATATTGAACAAGTGGGTGATTAATAGCATTGATTAACTGAAGCGATTATTGAGCCATTTTACTACTTTCAGCATTCAGGGTGCCAGCCCTGCAAAATAAAAAAACTGTCTTAAAGTAGAGGCAAAACCCTTCTTAGTGTCCTAGGTTTAGGACGTTCTGACATGGCACCCTTGTGCACCAGAGACCACAGTCCTTTCTTTTTTTGTACTTTCTTTTATTTGTGCAGTCTCGTGCTGGAGCTCCAGGCCAAGACATTGAAGCCACGGAAAGGATCGGACCGTGATCATCGTAACATAGTTTGTCCTGCAAAGTATCGACTTAGTGTAGGACTATGTCACAGTCCGTTCTTTGAGGTGACACGGGTGACCTCGGCTCAACTTGAAAGTCCTAGTGAACCCAGTGGTCGCCCATTTGGTGCTCTACAGCAGGTTACAACACTGTGCTAGATTAGAAATATTGAGAATATTGTACTGGCTTTGCTGTAGGCAATTCCAAAGTGAGACTAGGTGTGAAAATTGGCCTTCACGCTGAAAGTTGGACACAGGTGTTCGAGTTGTGTGACAAGTTGTTTGTCTGTATTTTTTGTTATACTACGCATTGTAAACAGCGGCGTTCGACAGTGAAAAGCAAAGCTAGCTTAAATTGCCACCCGCTCATTCCACAATATCCTGGGCGCTGTTCTTGTCAGGATCCAGCCCTAGTGGGACTGTTATTTTTTGACTTTCTGTTGTTTTCAGTGTTTGTTCACGGTGGTTTAGTTGTTTTGTTATTTCTTCCTCATGTATCATTTGTATTCTGCTCTGTTGTTTGTTCTGATTCCTTCCCCTTGTGTGGTGTTTGTCTCCCTCGTGTGCCTCAGTGGTGTTATGGTCTATGCTCC
>JACXGM010000372.1:0-76421 GCA_016801145.1 Umbra pygmaea | reverse complement strand
CCGCCCAGACACCTCTTCTGCTCCGGTTCCTCCCTGCCTTGGGGCTCGTACAGGTTGCCGGATTGAACCGAATACTGTTGTGTATAACTGTAGACTTGAATGTTTGTACTCCATGTGTAACTTCATGGCGCCTAATCTTGGCCAGTTTGCGATTGCAAATGAGAACGTGTTCTCAATCGATTTACCTGATTAATAAACGCGAAATAAAAAAAGCCACGAGCATCGGATTCGCGCACTAGATCTTCAAAATCTTCTTCTGCCATATAATCTTCAAAACTACATTCCTCCATCGTGGTTAGCCTACTAAAGTATTACTCAGTTTTCTACACAGCAATGCCCTGTTTGATTAGTTTCAAGATGTCTGACACTATTTTCAATTCTGGGAGTGAGGTCCCACCTCCTGAGGGCGGGTAAAAAAATGGTTGAAAACATGCAGAATTGGCGCCGACTACTGGTTGTAGTTTATAGGCACTGGGCAAAAAATCTTCAGATGACGCAAAATGACGCAAAAATCGTCATTTTGCGTCATCGGAAGATTTTTTTCCAGACACAAAATAGAGAGTTTTCCTGTCTTATGGTGACATGAGGGTGGGTCAGAATATGTCTAGTAATATTACTGGGTTTCTACTGATACAAAGCTTAATGCTAATCAGTAAAGTACCCCTTTAAGCTCTAACCATTTCTCAGTGTGCTATACCTTATAATATTCTTTAACATATGTAAAGTATTATTAAAATAGAAAATGTTCCTAATTTATAATTTCCCCTACATAGATTTTACCTTGGAAAATGCAGCTTACATAATACAATGTACAAGTATAGACACTATGCAGACCATTATTTTTTAAAGGTAACATGAAAATTTGAAGTCTCTGCTGCAGCCGAATGTAACTTGTGACTTGAAAACAATGACTTGAGCTGTGTCCCAATGTGAAGGATGCATCCTTCGAAGGCTGCGGACTTCGAAGAAAGTAGCCTACATGGTCTATAGAGGCTGCGAATGTAGGAGTCATTAAATAACCGATTGAGCCACCAGCTGTTCACAATTACCGCCTAACAAACGGTATGAGAGGAGAGCTGCCATCCTACATTACATTTGTGATATGTCAAGTAACTATGGAGCCTGAATGTCTAATTTTCATTTTGATTTCATTTATGTTACCTGAGGAATTATACACTTTGAAATACGTTGACATTCGGCCTTTTATTTTTAAGGTGTTATCATATTAACAAACTTATGACATCATCGTTTGTGTTGCTAGCAGAATACAGCTCCAGGAAGAAGCAAAGCAAGAGGCAGATCCAATGTGTTGACAAGTTTTAACCCTGATATTTTCACACAGTTGAAGCAAGAAAATAAAAAAACTATAAAAAACAAAAAAAAACTTACATTTATATTTGAGTTCCTCGGCCACCATACATTGCAAAAATATTACCATGCATTCATAACCTCATGATTCAGTGAGAGTGAGTCCAAAACATCGGAAACTAGGCTATGTCTTGTGACATTTGTTATTTACATTTTGTAAAAAGAAAAATCTATATAAAATCGCCGTTATAATAGCAATCCGCCATGGAACAAGTGCGCCTGCTCTTAAAGGGAATGTGAGATGACGATCTGATTGGTTTATTGCACGTTACGCCCAAACCACACCTATGACTAATGAAGCTACTTTAGACCTACCCATTTTAGATATGCGTCGGGCGCAAGAATCATTTATCCTGCCGGTAAAATAGCAACAGCGCCCGGGACCCTCCCATAATGTAACTTGCGTTTCGCGTTTGATACTTGCGTTTCAGATCGTTAAAATAGGGCCCGTAGTCTGCGTGGGAGATTTTCTGCACATGAAATGTTTGACCTACTTTACTGATAAAATGTTAGCGTGCCTACAATACATGCTACAAACATAATTTTTCACAATTCAACTTTACAAGGTTAACCAGCACATAAATGTACGTTTCCCCCAGCATAACAATTCACTACTAACAGTGATACTGCTTAAATAAGCTTTTGGCTTTCCCTACCAGTGCTTAATATATTTTTTGCATGTGTTTTGCACAATTAATGGAACAACATCAGAGTGCGGCATTTAAAGAAATATTTTGAGTTTTTGAAATTGAAGCCATTGCCCAGAGCCAGATGAACATGTGGATACCATTTTCATGATTCTCTGTGCTGTAATGAAAAAAGTTGTTGGTAACATGATGCATTAGATTAGCGCAGTTGCTGGCAGGTTTTGAGAGCTACACTTTCAGTACATGTATTTAAGCCCTCTGGTTGTTTTAATCCCGGTTGGTCATATATCCTGTTTTGTGAGTATGTGCTACATTGTAGAGTTTAGCCAGCTAGCTATTTTACTAATGTTTAGTCCAGGACAACAGCCTGAGTGTTCAGTGATTTCAGTAATTTTACTCTTAATGGTTCATTCCTTTGTAAAGTGTTTTGGTTCATTAAATATACTTCATTTTCACCTTTGCCTCCTGCTACTCCATACGCACCTTGATATTACACAGTACTTGTTGTTTTATGAATTTGATATTTTTATAGACATGAACTGAGCTACTGTATATCAACTACTTCACCCACTGACCTTTTGTGCTCTGCCTACTCCCTTTTTGTGCTCTGCCTGCACAGATTCTCGCAGGAACTGTGGATGCCTTTTCCAAACTGCAAATGTCACCTCTTTCTACAGATGTTTGATGTGATGTAGAAGGCCACTTCGGAATGTTCTACTGTTTTCTCATTCATTCTTGGGTGCTTTTTGAGGTACAGTATGTTTCAGGTCATCATACTGCTGGAGGACCCATGACCTGCGACTAAGACAGCTTTCTGGCACTGAGCTGTACATTTCACTTCAAAATGCCTTGATAGTATTAAATCAATCAATATTTTTTTATAAAGCCCTTTATACAACAGCAGTTGTCACAAAGTGCTTTGGCAGATACCCAGCCTATAACCCCCAAGAATAAGCAAAAACATTTGAAAGTAAAAAAAAAGTCCCTAGTATGTGGAACCTAGGAAGAAACCTAGAGAGGGGCCAGATGCAACGGGGTGGCCAGTTCTCTTCTTGCTGTACTGCGTGGGAAATCTGAAGATACACAGCCCATTGTATTAAGGTCACATTGTTTATCAGTGTTCAATTAGTGCCCAGAAAAGGAGATAGGAATGGGTGGGCTGTGACCATAGCCTTTGTGTAGCATCAACACATTTCGGTGGTCTTGAGCAGGGGGCACAGCAAAGGTGGGGACCAGACTTTCTGATTCCATTGTGCTCTGCACAGATACGAGGCATCCAGTGCCAGAGGCAACAAAGCTACTGTACTTCAAAACATCACTGATGCTCCTCCGTGTTTCATGGTAGGGATTGTGTTGTTTTCTTAATTTTCTTTTAATTTTTTTTTTGATTTACCAAAAAACCTCTGTCCAAAGGACATTCTTCCAGAAGTGTAATTTGCTGGTATTGTAGGAGTCAAAAGCAGGTTGTGTTATTCAATGTGAACGCCTCTATGAATAAAGCCAACTAGCAAATCTGAGGGCGACAGTACTGCCCATAATAATAATAAGCCATGCAGGGCAGATGGAGCCCATTTTAAATCAGACAGTGACTGATGTTGCTACTTGAAACTGTTGCAGCTTGAGCTTGAAAGTCAACTTCGCTGTGTTTTAAAGTTTTCCCTAGTTCATTCTCCACCATTTCAACAACCATGCTCTTCATTATTGTGTACATTTTCCTTTTTGGCCACGTCCAGGTATGTTGGCAACAGTCCAAACGACCTTCAATGTCTTAATAATATTGGCAACAGTGCTCACAGGAAAATCAAGCTATTTAGAGATGTTCTTGTAGCCACATTGACCATATTTGGCTATTATTGTCTTTCTAACCTCCTCAGAAAACTCTCTGATTTTCCTTCACTTTTTGTTCAGTGTGTGATTGAAAACACCTGTGATACTAATTGAAAATAATGTCTGCTTTAGGTATCACTACAATACAAATAGTTCATGTAAGTTCTTGGGCATCAACAGTATTCCCAGGCAATATTTTAAATGTTTTTATAGAATAATCAAGAATTTATTTCTTTTAACAGCTTTTTTTTGTTTTGTTTCACTGCAAATCAAATATATATATGGATGACAAAAGATCTTTGAATATCAAACATTTTCAGGGTGAATGGTGCATTATTTTAATAAAATGCGTGTAAAAAGTGTAACAATACCTTCGGCCCTGTCTGTATACAGTGGGAAAAAAAAAAGTATTTAGTCAGCCACCAATTGTGCATGTTCTCCCACTTATTACAGGCCTGTAATTTTCATCATAGGTTCACTTCAACTATGAGAGACAAAATGAGAAAAAAAATCCAGAAAATCACATTGTAGAATTTTTTATGAATTTATTGGTAAATTATGGTGGAAAATAAGTATTTGGTCACCTACAAACAAGCTTGATTTCTGGCTCTCACAGACCTGCAATTTCTTCTTTAAGAGGCTCCTCTGTCCTCCACTCTGTATTAATGGCACCTGTTTAAATTTGTTATCAGTATAAGAGACACCTGTCCACAACCTCAAACAGTCACACTCCAAACTCCATTATGGCCAAGACCAAAGAGCTGTCAAAGGACACCAGAAACAAAATTGTAGACCTGCACCAGGCTGGGAAGACTGAATCTGCAATAGGTAAGCAACTTGGTGTGAAGAAATCAACATGGGAGCAATTATAAGAAAATGGAAGATATACAGGGTTCCACGCAACATCTCACCCCGTTGGGTCAAAAGGATCACAAGAACGGTGAGCAAAAATCCCAGAACCACATGGGGGACCTAGTGAAAGACCTGCAGAAAGCTGGGACCAAAGTAACAAAGGCTACCATCAGTCACACACTACGCCGCCAGGGACTCAAATCCTGCAGTGCCAGACGTTTCCCCCTGCTTAAGCCAGTACATTTCCAGGCCCGTCTGAGGTTTGCTAGAGACATTTGGATGATCCAGAAGAGGATTGGGAGAATGTCATATGGTCTGATGAAACCAAAATTGAACTTTTTGGTAAAAACTCAACTCAAGGAGAAAGAATGCTGAGTTGTATCCAAAGAACACCATACCTACTGTGAAGCCTGGGGGTGGAAACATCATGCTTTGGGGCTGTTTTTTCTGCAAAGGGACCAGGACGACTGCGTTTTGCGTTTGATACTTGCGTTTCAGATCGTTAAAATAGGGCCCAATATTTTAGAGTTAGTAGGCAAATAAATGCAAAGCGATTCACTGTATAGTTTAATCACAAAGGAAATACCACTTGATCTGTAAGCCAATACAAAATGGCTCAATTGATTTGTATCTACTCTGTGATTGATTAATATAGACCACAAGGCTATATCAAGATATGAATATCTCTGCAATCTTGAGAGAACATTTACTTTTCACATTACTAGTGCTAATATCCACACAGCTTGCAACAAGTAAGCAACCTTAAACATGCCAATGAAGCCTTAAAACCTGCTAAAAATATAAAATGTACCATTCTATCATGTCAATAGAAAATTGAGAAATAGATCACAGTCAAGATCTTAAAGAAGGTTTAAAGCAGTACAGTGAGAGAGGTGCTTTATAACACCACCAGAGCAACACCAGGCCTTCTGCAGTATGAAGAAGAAGCTGTCGCATTAACTCTTTTTTAATGGGGTGTATTAGACTCTAATTCCTGCTATTGACTGAAAATCCCCTCTTATCTTTGCATCGTCACCCAGGAGACCTAGCTAGCTAGCGTTGCAGTGCACCTCTAGCTGTCAGGCAGTGCACTACTCTGGCTGATAGACAGTATAGGGTTCTGGCTCCAACGACACAATGAAGGAAAACTGGCTTTAAGTCTTTGCTTTAAGATGTGCCAGAATTCTAATAAAGAAGTAAACACTTGTGCAACTGGGGTTATTATGAGACACCTTTGCTGTTGTCTTGAAAAGCTATGTATTACTTCCGGAAATGGCTTCCAAAAGCAGAACGGAATCAGCCAAGTATGTCAGCAGTCACAAGTGAATATGTGAGTTCTCCAATGGCACTAGATGTCTGAATATGTACATTGGTTTGTAACTGATGGTAATATTGCTGCTAAATTTGGCAACAATGCAGTGCATTGTCTCTAAGAGCACATACCTTTGTCCAACTGTAAAAATAAAGTCCATGAGGAGGATGGAAGGGTTAAGAGGAGACATCTGTTCAGGTTTCTGCCTGACTGAGGCTGTCTGCATCAATTATTTCCCATGTGTCCAAACCCCTTCCTGATTACTAACTGGAACTGCACTCTACACGGAACGCCAGGCATCCCCCAATCCACCCTGCTGTAGCCACGAATACAATGACCCAATCCACCACCAACTGACAATCAATGGTGTCCAAAAATACCAGTGGCCGCAACATGGTCGCTATTGATCCCTCGCCAGAACTGGGGGTCCCTAGTGTGCACCGTTTCAGGACCTCTTACAAGCCTCCCAAGCATGACCTCCTAACATCAAGCCACGAAACTGACTACAGCAGTGTTCCATTCGTTTGATCAAATGGTCTGGGTTTGGGCGGGAGCTGGTAATCTGTTCCCCATCGATTGGGCTAAAGCACTGGCCACTCGAGAGATTTCCAATCATTTGTTTCCATCAGTCTGCCTCCCTTTTTTAATTCCCATTAAATTAAGGCTCACTATATTGCTGTGCGATTCTCTAATTGCATGCAGCTCTGCTCCATGGACAAGAGACACTATTTTGCAAGGCCCTGAGAGGTTTGACTGTTCTACCTGTCCGTTTCCAGATGACGTCATGCTTCTCTTGGTGTTCTACTGCTGTTCTGGAGCGAATAATGCATTGTTCACACCATTGAAGAGAGCACACACACCACTCAGGCATTTGAAAGGGACTTATTCATTACCTCGTGTATTTGGTCCTGCCACAGATAGCACTGGCTGGGCGATTTTCATCTGTCTTTTATTCACCATAAAGAATTTGATCCCAAATAGAGAAGCCCAGACGAATTGTGATTTCAGAGAATCACCACTCCCTGCCGCATATGCCCGCTCTCCTGGGCCCAAACGAATGCCATAAGTGTAACGAATTTTCAGAGCAATTACAGCTTGGCTGCAAAAAGAAAAAAAAAACTATTTGAAATAGCTTCATAGAAACACTCTGGGGCCTTTAATTACAAAGCTATTGATTGCTGTGTGCAGGTAGGCCAGCCCGTATTGGTTTCCCCCTCTACTGATTACGTTTTGTTGAGAAAAGCACGAAGTGACATCTATAGTCTTATTTTCAGAGTGCAAAGTTAATGGCCTGTCAGTTTAATGTACTAAGTAAATATGCCATAAAACACTTCGCATATTGCATTAGATAGTATTTTGTATTGTATAATTGCACTGTATGACCTGTTTTATGGCTCCGTTATTATCCTTAGCAAGCACATCCACATTAATTCACCTGAGTGTGAATCAGCTACATGTAGAGATCAATACAGTAAGCTATAGGTTCACAAACTGTATGTGGCACTCCCAAATTTGACCATTTACTTTCATTCAGCAATTTACTACAATGAAATGTAACTACAGCCATGTAAACGTAGAGGTAACTAAGCGTTTAATTCATTTTTCTTTCTGACAGTTAGTGTCACCTATGTTCTGCAGTTTTTGACTTCTGGAAAAACCAGTCTTCATCATCTGCTCTTTAGCCAAAGTAATTTGTGCTGTTGTCAAAAGTGATAAATAGGGAAGTGTTTCTCTAAGAAGCATACCAATTTTCTTTATTCATGTTGAAACTAATTTCTCATACAAGGGAAACAATGTTCTATGTATACTGTAGTAGGTCCCTTCATCGCACTCTATTTTTGTTTTTGGCTTAAATCTTTAGTGGCACTTCATTTTATTTCCCTGTGGTATTCTCATCCAAGCAGCCTAATAAAAAAAGGTCTGTAATGTACACCTCAAGGCCAACACATCTGGATGCTACCTGCAATCATTTTCAATCCCTCATTGCCTTCCTATCTGGAACATCGTGGACACAGAGGCACTCCCTTTTGAACTGGAGTAAGAGGGGCAGTTGGTGAGAGGCGCAAAGAGATGGAGGAGTGGAAAGAGAGATGTCGAGGAGGAAGAGCACTGAGATAAAGGTTTCTGTCACCAAGTGATCACATATTACTGGCAGATCATATAGCCTTTTTAAACTCACTGAATTTAACACGTGGTCTTAAACGGACATACAGTACTATGGGTTATGGAGCAACATGACTATGAGTTTTAGGATTTACTGTACTATACTGTATGTAGCTAGTCTGGCTATCACCAGACCACACTCAATTTTTTAAGATTGCACATTAGTCTGGGGAGTCTGCTCTGTATTTTTCTTAAGAGGCGTGATCAACGGGCATAATTCAAATGACTCTATATGCAATTGGATAGTCCTTCAACCAATCAAACCAACAAAATGAAGCTGCTTGCCATCACTTCCGTTAATCGCTTCTCTATCGTCATCGTGTTAAACCCGCCCAGGTGGATAAGCCAGTTTGTGACTGGTCCCCACAAAATTGTAATGGAAGCAGGATAGAAAAATATACACTACCTGAGCTGCAGGGCGAAATCAAATTGCCGGCAGATCGGGCTGAGTTTACCCAGTCTAGTATGTAGCCCCCTCCCAAAAAAAAAAATTGTTTTAATGCTGTTTTAAACATACAGTCTGACACAGTTTTGAGGACGTTTGTATTGCATTGCATATAATACAATCAGTGTTGACCAGTTTCCATAGCAACAGTAAGCTTAACTTTAAACAGATTCAAAACTTTGCAGACATGGTAACGTCCTAATTTTCAAGAGAATTTAGGTACATGCAGTGCACAGTATTCAGTATTTATCCAACTGTAACATTAAGATGTTCATTTTTATGAAGTTATTAAAAATACATTTTTTTAAGATAGACTGGTGATGACTTAAAGCCTGAATAAATTAGTTCAGGAACATAATGAATGCAGATGCTGCGGGGGGGATTTTGTTAGCATGGTTTGTGTCCACTTGTCCCCTTAGAGGGAAGGATCACTACAAATCATTACTAAGTTATTCCAAGTGATCACCTATATCACATTTCTATCCTGGTGGGAGTGGTCTCTTCTAGCACTGAATGGTGTGATGAGTATGAAAATGAGGTGAATCGTATGCTATGGCCTGCTCAGTCAACTAATCTCAATCCAATTCAAAAACCTATGGGAGATTTTGAACAAATGTGTACAACAATCTCCACCACCATCATCAAAACACCAAATCAGGGAAAATCTTTTGAAAGAATGGTGTTCTGTCCCTCCAGTAGTGATCCAGAGACTCTTAGAACCCATGCCAAGGCTCATTGAAGCGGTTCTGACTGTTCGGGGTTGCCCAAAACCTTTTTGAGAAACTTTGTTGTTTAATTTGTCAACAATCCATATTTTACCTAAAAAAGTTCATCTCAATATTTTTTCCATTACAATATGCAAAGATATGTGCCAATGACCTGACCAGAATTAGCTTGGTAAAAGTAAAACAAATTATAACTGAATTGCCAATCAATATCTAACACATCTCAAAGACTACCATTTTCTGTAGTGAGGCTCAGAGGAGTGAGCTCATTCAGGAACCTGGGGTGCCTTTAATCTGACCGTGTGTTAAATAATAATATATATTCACACCCACACCCTGACCCTTTGCTCCCTAATTGGCGACATCTCAAGACAGCCGAGGAAAAGGAAGAAAAGTCATCTTCACATTCTTTGTCAGCCTCTGGGTGATTTCCCTCTACAGCTGCATTAATTTTTAAACAACTTCATTGACTTCCAGTTTTTAGGGACCACAGACAAGAGTGTGGATTTGGCTTTAATCTCTTCGGTTTTTCTGCACAAAATGTGATGGGGTGCATAAACTTACGAGACCTGGACCAATAGGAAGACCTTAGCCGAAAAGTGTGCAGTGTGAGCAAAAGTACAGTCCAGTTCATCATCTTATTAGTCATATACAGAGTACATGTTGTCATTGCTTGAAAGGCTTGTGTCGTAGCACTGTGTCTAAAACAATGTATTTGGAAAATATAGAACCTGAGCATATTGCCTGTGGCCTTAGTTGTGCAGTATTAAATATCCTTCACTGTGCTAGAAGGACAAAACCTGGATTTTCTTTTTACTAAAGCCCTACTGGTGGTATTGCACTCATGTCAGCGTCTTATCATGTCACTATACACTTGTAGCACAAATCTCATAAATGTTGTATCACCCACTTACCTGCTTCCAGCGTGTGTACGTGCCATCCGGGCATGCATGCCTGCTGTCCATGCGTGTGCAGGCCAGTAAGAGTGAGATTCATTTCTCAACCTCTCAGTGAGAGCAGATGAAGTCCGCCCAAGGATTAATGAAGATGAAACAAGTATATACAAGAGAAGAAATAAAATCCTATATTTGAGGAGTTGTTGTTTTTTGTCAGCTTGTTGATGAATTCAAACACTGATAGGATGTTCTTGCCTGCCCTCTGTATTTTTCCCATTAAATCGAATAATGTGTTGTCATACTTGCCAACTTTGTTATTATACTGCGTACAGTTGTTTTGATTGCATTTTGAATGATACAGTGAACTCTTTCCTGTTTACTGTCTTCTTCATATGCTCTTTAGTTATGTCCTAATAGGATAGAATTGAAGGATCTAACTGCCATGTTGTTTTAATTGTATTACAGAACGAAGAACGATACGGCTAAGTGTAGATTCCAACTCCGTATACAAGACAGTCCACAATGTGTGCGGATTCTTAAGAGGGAAATCCAATCCAGGTAAATATATTGTTGCAACGTTTGGGATTTCTATGACCAAATGTTCAACATTATGCAATCTTGTTGAGATAGTAGTTTATATATCACCACTAACACTTAATAATAAGGAAGTAGTCACAGAAGACTCACGAGGAGAGCAAGAACAGTGACATACTCCAGAAAATCAGACTCCAAGATAACTGCTTACCCTATTAGCGCTCCCCTCTGTGCTATTATGTTTCCTGGAGAGTAAGCTGACCCAGGAATTGCATTCGGAATTGAAACAAAAATGTCCGGGTGCTGAATTGGCTTTTTTTGTCTGTCGTGACAAATGACCTCCTCCTGCCACTGCCATTCCAGCTGGCCCAGACGCAGGTCACTTAGCTGCTGGAAATTACCTTTTAATTACAGTCCCACGTTGGTTCCTTCAGGATGATTTAATAAAGTCTCTGGTGTACAAAGCAAGCGTTTAATCTTTTCCTTTTGGCCAGGACGTGTTGCGCCAGGATATCTACCTGTCTAAATGCCATGCCCTCTTTCAAATAAACACACTCTTAAAGATACTGTCCAGACATACACTTCATTAGGTACAACTGCTCAACTTGCTTCTTAACGCCAAAATCTCATCAGCCAATCACCTGGCAGCAGGTCAATGCATTTAGTCATGTATACATGGTCAAGAAGAGAGGTGAATCCAGTGAGCGGTGAAAATGCCTTGTTGATGGCAGAAGTCAGAGGAGAATGGCCAAACTGGTTTGAGCTGACAGGATGGCAACAGTAACTCAAATAAGCCCTCATTGCAACCAAGGTACAATGTGCAATATGTATAGTAGGAGGTTGGAAAAGATAGATATTATTAATATGCCGCATTCCAAATTATTATGCAAATGACATTTTACACAGATTTTCCTAAATAGTCAATGCAAATGACAGTCAGTATAATTTTCAAGTCACCAACCATTAGGGTATAAGTCAAATTTCATTGAACAAACCACACAATGAAAACAGTATTTAAAAACACCTCAAAATGCACTGTTCCAAATTATTATGCACAACAGTCTCAAAATTTTTTTTAGGTTGTAAAGAACTTAAAATGGTCATTTGTTGAATTTGCAGCATTAGGAGGTCATATTTACTGAAATCAAAAGCTATTTCAATCAAACGCATCTTAAAGGACAATTCTGGCGCAAAATGAACCTAGGGATTAATAACACATGCGTACCGAATTGACCGTTCTCTGGAATTTGTTTTCATGCTATACCAATGTGTCCAGTTTTAGCTCAAACCACTAATTAGCTTATAACGCCAGTAGTCGGGGCATGGATGAAGTAAAAAGAAATTGCTATTTTATACCACTAAAGGTACCTAGCAGCACTCTCCCCATGATTCCGGCCCAAAACATGACTTCTCCTTGCTGATATCATAGCCTTATTGGGACATGGTGGCCATCCACCAACCATCCACTTTTCTTTCCTATATTGCTTGAAAATGTGGAACATCCTTAAGTAGTTTTCTTTTAATTGGGCTCTCTTGGCAAACTAATTATTACAGGTGTCTGAGGTGATCCACAGAGCCCGGAGACACAATTCCATCCATGAATTTGATTGAAAAACAGTATTTATTGTTTATGACACTTACAGGTAATTCCCATTTGCGTAATAATTTGGAATGCGGTGTATATTTGGAACACAGGATGTTGTCGACAGCCGACCTCAGAGAGACGGGCAGGTAGCACTCCCACGACCAGAGACTCCAATTGTGTCGTCTGAGAGTACGTCCGTGAACCGCTGGCTCTCGTCATCGTCGGGCCTCAGAGATTAGAATAGGGATCAGTCTCAACCAGGGAAGCTCTTGCTAGGATGACCGCTGTGTGTGTATGCTTAGATAGCTAGGGAACACTCCTGTGACCAGGGATGCCAGTAATTGGTAGGGCTGAAGTTTGTTAGCGCATCCTTCAATGAGGTGTGTGTTAATAACAGAATGTAATGGCAGGCAGATGATAGGCTAACACAGTGTTTTTCCCACGACACCTCCACCAGAGATGTACCAAAATGGAGCTTAGTTTAAAGTAATTTAATTTCAATATTAGACATACAAGTTATAACACTTTAACCAAGACAATAAATCCCGAACGGTATAAATTTGACTATAATGTACAAACCTCCTGTTGCATCGACATGGAATCACCTTCTGGCCATAACATTGACAACAGGCAGAAACCGGTATTGACACTTTTACATTAATTGAATTATTCACAGACTCTTAGGCGCCAACTTGGTGCTAACACAATTAAGACAAAAGCCCAGACTGCCCACATTAGCATTAAAAACATCAAATACGGTGCAATCACATGCAGTGGATGTTGAGGTATACAGTTGATCTTCACTCAGGTGTTGTCTGTGAGTGGGGGTTGATGATTTCAACACCCCTTTTCCTGTGTCTTCGCTCCTCTCATGAAGCCCTTTGTGTTGAATAGGTGTGAGAGATGCCAGCCGGCAGCCAGCTCTTAAAATATACATATTTGTCCTGTAAACCATTTTCTCATTCCACTAAAAAAGAGTATATTGTATCTGAATGCACAACATGTTGGACTAAAGCAGCAGAAGACCACACTGAAGAAGTGCCACTCCTGTCAGCTAAGAACAGGAAACTGAGGCTACAATTTGCACGGGCTCACCAAATTTGGACAAATTGAAGTTTGGAGAAGCATTGATGAGTTGATCAAAAGATTTCTGCTGCAACATTCAGATGGTAGGTTCAGAATTTGGCATAAACAACATGAAAAGTATCCTGCCTTGTAACAACGGTTCAGGCTGTTGGTGGTGTAATAGTGTGGGGGATAGTTTCTTGGCTCACTTTGGGCATTTTAGTTCCAATAGAGCATCGTTTGAATGCCACACCCTACCTGAGCATTGTCGCTGACCATGTCCATCCCTTTATGACCACAGTGTACCAATCTTCGTATTGCTAATTGTAGCAAGATAACTCAAATCTGCAGCAATTGCATGATGCAATGATACTGTATAATATGGACCAAAATATCTGAGGAATGTTTCCAGCATCTTTTTTAATCTAAACCATGAAGTATTAGGGCAGATCTGAAGGCATAAGAGGGTACAACCCAGGACTAGCAAAGTCTACCTAATGTGTGTGTCTACAGTTAGTGTAGAATCTGATACTACTCTGTCTAAAGCATATATTATTAGCTTCCAACCTCTGGAGTGGAGAAGTTTCTCATGCCTGGTACCTTTTGATTGCATGTCGTCCATTTGACACTAAAGCTTTTTCACGTTTTGCTTCTTTGTATTTCACAATCCATGTAAACTTTTAAATGCCCCTCCACCTACATTCTTCCTGCCCAAGGGCGATTAAACCTTGCTAGCTCTCCCACACTATATCCTGCATCTTTTAATTTTTTTGCTTTTTTCCTAACGTCTTCTACCTCTCAAACAAGTCCAAATAAAGAACTCATCTCAACAACAACCCTTGCTGTGTAAAACGTTGCCGCGAGCACTAGATTTTATTCAAGTTTTAGGCTTTGTTTGGCAGACAGAACCTGAACTTGTGGGTGTGGGCACGCATATATGTGTGTGTGTGTGTGAGTGTGAGTGTGAGTGTGTGTGTGTGTGTGTGTGTGTGTGTGTGTGTGTGTGTGTGTGTGTGTGTGTGA
The DNA here is from genome assembly GCA_016801145.1 of Umbra pygmaea. Classification (NCBI taxonomy): domain Eukaryota; kingdom Metazoa; phylum Chordata; class Actinopteri; order Esociformes; family Umbridae; genus Umbra; species Umbra pygmaea. The sequence continues at coordinate 61,979 of JACXGM010000372.1, read as the reverse complement.
GTGTGAGTGTGAGTGTGAGTGTGTTTGATCTGTCCTCAGGGTGTCCATCTTCTCTGTGCATAGATCGATACGTGCTGGTGGGCAGTCGCCATGACAGCTGGCATAAAGGCACAGCGGCGGATTGGCGCGGGGGCTCTGCCATGATGACTCAGATCATCACCTCGCTGACCAATCAGGCCCGGAGAGGTTGGGAGCCCGACCGCACCACTGTGTTCTGCTCATGGGGGGGGTCAGCCCTCGGCAACATTGGCTCCTTTGAGTGGGGAGAGGTAAACCTGTACAAATCACCCCCCTTGTTTTCTGAGTGAACCCAAGCGTTCACATGGAATTCCCCTAGAGTGTTGAAATGCTGTACCTGCTTGAATGTACTAGACAATCACACATGTCTGTCAATGTGCTTATGTTTCCCTTTACCAAAGCAATGCTGTATGTGTTATTCCCTGGTGAAGCAGAATTACCTGGTCTAAATTTGAGGTCGAAAGTCATTCTATATTTTCAGCTCAGCTTTCCACCACGGGAAAGGAACAGGGTTTTCTGACAGGTCTCAATGCTTCAGGCGATAGAGAGAAATAAATAAATCACACAAAAACAACTCTGGACTCCATGCCTCCAACACACCATATTGGAGATTCTAAAAGACATTAGTTAAGCAGTAATGACACTCTCCTGGCAGTTATACATGTATCTTCAACAAGGAAAATTGTGTGAAACGTTCTCAAGATTCAACAGGACTGGATTATTGCTACAGGCATTTTCTATTATAGTTGTACCATCTCGACCAACGTGTAAGCCATGACGTTTGCTTTAATGTAGTATGTACACAGGACAGTCAGGCAGAGATATTGAGTATCAAACAAATACGTTTAGTGTCATTTGCTATTCTGCACACATTCACCTGATGTAAGCCCCCCTTCCCCAAGAAAAATGCTGACCTAGATTTGGATTCAGATGCTGCCCATGTAAAATGTATTTTGTTCCAGAAGTTAAGCAGAATGTTGTATTGTTTCAGGAGAACCGTGTGGTATTGCAGAGCCACGCTGTAGCCTACGTCAGCCTCCATAGCCCTGTACGGGGGACAGAGACTCTGCGTTCCACTGCTTCTCCCTCACTTCTCCAACTCAACACCGACATCCAGAAGGTAAAACCCTACTACCTTTAACACACAGTCACCAGGTAGTATCATCTATTAGGACTTCAGGACTCCTCACAAACAAATGGCTAATGAACAGTGTAATGTTCACCTAAAGGTCCAAAACTTTAATAACCCAAGATTTGTTGCAAATTACTGTTTTAGATTTAGTTTTCATCTGCAGGGACCCCAACGGCTGCCAAGGGCTGCTGCCCTTAATAATTGTACCTAGTGATGGAGGAGTGTTGAAAAGGCTAACTTATTTCAACAATGTCAGTATACTCTTGTCCTTGCTAAGGGAATCTACACGTGGGTCAGCAGGCAGACTCTTATGGCAGAAGGCTCCATTATTTTCCCTCATGACATAATCCTGTTAATTAACCTAAATGCCAGTCCACCTATGACATTTGGAGAGTAATAAAAGCGAGCAGACCTGCCATGGCATCATAGAGCTGAATCACACAGAAGACTAGGTCTCAATGAAAGAAGAAATAACCTCTACACACAAAGCAATATATTTCTCTGGGAATGTAGTGAAGGAAGACAGGTTAAAAATATATATTATGTGTTCGTTTTGTTAAGCTTATCCCGATTTCTGTCCTAGATTAGCTACTATAACTATATTTCGGTATGTTAACTATGCTTTTGTTTTGGTCCTATACTCCTTATTGTGATTATGGATTATTTGATTGTCAGGAAACAGTAAGAGTAAGGGAATATAACTATTCTTATGATTGCACTAATTGAAATAAATACCATCAAAAATGTGTAATTTAGTCGATGGCAGAACAGAAAGTGAGTAAATGGGTTAGAAATAGAGCATTGGGTGTGGTGGTCTAGATAAGAGCTTTCACAGGTTCCACATATTGGGAATTATTTGCCTTATATTACAGAAAATCTGAAAGAAATAGCATATGTGTCCTTGTCTAGGTTGTTATAGACACAAATATGAGGATGATGACAGGTTGATTTCTCGACTGCACAAAATTTACACGATGTCTTGAAATAAAAAGACCATAGGCTTTCATATTGACTTTGTATTGTCCTCAAATTTTGAACAGGCTTGAACCACACAGAACATGTAGCCAATTGGGGAAACAATACCTGGCAAACAGGCAATGGCCAAACTAACATGAACAAGTGTTAAATGTTCCAATGCTGGGTTGTTTATATTCATGCAAAGGGGGATAGTCCTGAAGTGCTATTTATCAGTAAACAACACTAGCTGTGACTTTGAGTACAACAGTACAAGCAGGCTCTATAAGAATGAACAGGCAAAGTATGGCTCACCCCTGCCTGTAGCTGCTCAATACAGGGAGACAGAGCAATTAGTGAAGCTAGGTGTGACTCGTTTATAGAGTACCTGACCCCTTGAAAGGTTGCTGTTCCGTCATCTTCGTCTGGCTGGCCACTGAACCCCCAAGGAGATTGATATGTTTGTAATAAACAACCAAAAGATATTGTTGCTCATACAGTATTAACTGACGTTACATTTCTGGTGTGAGCGCTAAATCCACAGGACACAGCATAACCTGAATGTTGACTGCGTCTGCTCCTCAATTTGATTTGGCTTTTCGGTACTTGAAATCTCCTGTGATACTTATTGGGTGCTGACCAAACACAGGTACTCTTTAGGGTGTCCCACTGAAATGTCTTCTGTTTTGTACATTAACCTTTGGTTCCATCAATCAAACGATCCACATTTTTTAACATAGGATGGATATCGAGCATAAACTAGAAAAAATTATGGTGTGTTTTTACATTGATCAATTAACAGGGACGCCTTTAGTTGATACACATGTTGTGAGAATATAAATTCATCAATCATACAAGCACAAGTTAATTCTCACACACACCACCTACATTAGGAGTTGCTAGAGAGCAGTGTGACAAGGTACCTGTGTCTGACTCTCCACCTGTCCACCCCGGTGTGCCAATTTGCAGTGACCCATGCTAGGATACAGTACTGGCCACCATGACACAGTTGTGCTGATAGGCAGAACGTTAGACCACTGTTGTGCTAGTTTCTAAATGACATTGACGTCAAGAATATTGACCGGTTATCTATTTATCATATGACTATTAAAACGATTTTGTATTGAAATGTATTGAAAGTAGAATAATAGCTTCAATTATTATTCAATGTGATGATACATTCAATGTGATGATACATTCAATGTGATGATACATTCAATGTGATGATACATTCAATGTGATGATACATTCAATGTGATGATACATTGCATGGATTGGACTTGCTGTAAGAAAGCAGCCGTGGATATCAAGATTTCAGTTCTTTTTTATCCAGCCTAACACAGACGCTGACAGCCAAAACAAAAACTGACAGATGTAAATAAAATAGGTTTTGAAAGAACTTCTCAAAGTACACTGAATGTTGTCAGACAACAGAAGAAATGGAATCTAAAAGACACCAACCCTGAGTGGCCACTAAATCTTCACCAGAAAAGGAAGAATGAATAACAATATAGGAGTGACAATCAAAAGTGGAGCACAAAAACCGATGGGAAAAAAGTTGCAGGTCTGAATAGTTTTAATAAAACAGAAAAAACAACTGAAGGTTTTGCTCTCTAAAATTCTCCCATTTCAACTGAAGCTCCGTGTTTCCAGTTCTTAAATATCAGCCAGGCCAACATGGTGAATGACACATCGTTTAATAAGATGGTCAACATAGGTGAAACCGATGCTGCTCAACCAACTAGTGACATCTAACGACTTAACTAGGAAATTTCTATTTTAAAGGGCAACAATAAATGTCTATGCAAGTTCCTAAATCGTTTGAAGTAATTATTTGACTCTCTCCTCAGTCAGCTTTCTCAGAGTAGGGTAGAGCTAGCACCAGTGTTTCAACATAAGGTTACAGTATATGGGTCTGTGCAGATGAATGCGCTTGTAACAAATTTGAGAAATAATGATTATTTGCATGAAATGTGTTAAATTTTCTTTCACATAGAAAACCTCAAAATCTGGAAGTGCAATTGGGTTTGGTACATAACATATATATTTTGTAATATAAATGTCAGTTGTGTGGTTTCAAACATATCTTTTCTGTCATCTACTGTATTCCGATGTGGAAGAAATCGGCATTCAGCTTCTTTTCAGCCCAGTGCTAGTGAGAGGACGTGTTAAAGTCTTCTTCTAAATTCAACGTCACCATTTTCTAAACACAACATGCCAATGTCAATAGATGGCATCTTGAATATGTAAGCTGTCATTTTAGCTGAATAACAAAGAGGTTTGTGTTTTCTAAATACAAAAAATACTTTTGTATTCACTTTCAGTTTCACCACCAGTTTCACATCTTAATAGAATTGAAACATTTGGTAGTATTGTTAAAGAATAGAGAAATAAATATATCTTCTATTTCAGCATATGAAAAAAAAACTGAAATTGAGTCTACGTGTCGCACATCCTGAGAGAAAGGTTGGTCTGTTTTTCACCAAAGTAAATTGCAGTAAAACCTGAACCTACCCAGATAGCAATGAGTCGGCGGACTGCTGGCGGTCTTGCAGAGGCAGTACAAGCAACAATATGAAATGCCTTGGTATACTCGCCGTTGCCTGTTGTGTGCCAATATGATGTCAAAATGACAGATCTCGCTGGCACGCCAGGATTTTAAGTATGCAACCAGAGGTTGTGCACCACTCTATTTTTTTCAGCTGCACTTGACAAAGCAGAAACAGGCTTGTCATGCGACAAATTACGTCATCAAATCAGATCAGATGTGCAGACATTCTGAAGTATTCAAAATACCTCTCTTTGTGTATCATCCTAATATCTTTTATGAGGATGTTGAACTTACCATATTTACTGTATGTCTGGTGTTATTCAAAGGACGAACATTCTATCTTCTTTTGCTTAATTTCTTTGCAAGCAGGCTCAAAAGCAGCTGTTCTTCCTCATCCATTGATTTCAATATCATATTAGCCACTGTTGACATTGACATCAATGCTACTACCAGTTCTGCCATTGTTTACCTTTTTCTTCTTCTAGTCTATAAAAATAGCAAAGTTGGTAGCCGCTCTTCAGTTGTGACACCTCTGTTCAAGAGAAGACTGCAACAAGTGTTGCGACCACCACACACAAGTATAAATAGTTAAGGCGCTCCCATGACATCACATTGTTGTGCGACAAGCTCGCAATGGTGAGTATACTGAGGTCTTATGGCTAACCACCGGCGGCAGCTGCTTTATAAAAGTGGCAGCCGCATTCCTACCGCTTTCGGTTCGCAGCCGTAACGCCAGCAAACCACCCTTCCACCGCCGGTGTACCTACAGGCCAGGTACTTGGGGGGGGGGGCTATGGGTGACTGAGTACCTGCTCCTTTGCCTATGAATGTCCAAATTGCCCTTTTCAGTGGCCAATTTAATTATCAATGCTTCGTAAAATTACACATGAACGTTTAAGAATAAACATGTGAATCAATTGTTGAAGAATAAAGAATGTTTAAAAGTAATAATATAGAAGTACAGAAGGTAGGGGAGTGGTGATGGCAGTGGTTGGTGGCAACTGGAGTGGGAATGGTCAGGAGATTGCGAGGGGAAGTGATGTTTCAGGAAGTGAAGCGGAAGGAATGGAAGAAAGCGGAAATTATAGACAATGGCTGGCTGCTAGGGGGAAAAAGCGGAAGAAAAAGGATAGGACAAAGTCTAGTGCTGAGGAGGAAAGAGGTAATGTTGCAGACAGGAGTAAAGCGGAGTATAAAGTGTTTGTGAAATTGGTTCGTGAGGGATCTACATTTGGTGAATGGTGTCCAATACAATTAACCAAAGTGTAACATAAGGAGTTTGGTGAGGTACGGACCACAAGAAAGCTGAGAAATAGTTAGCCATTGTTACATGTTAGGATGAAGTGCAACTGTTTGACGAGATACGTGTAAGGGGAGTAATTTCAGGGAACCCGTTGAGGGAATATGTGGATGATATCAAAGGAAGCATCACTAATGGCAAGGTAAAGGAAGCAAAGCGATTGAAAACGAGAAGAGATGGAGTTATAACTGATAGTTTTAACTGATAGTTTGGACATGTAGCTGCAGTGTGTAAAGGGAGACAACGATGCAGTAAGTGCAGTGGAGAGCATGAGTATGGGCAGTGTGGATGTAAAATTAAAATGTAGTAATTGTGGGAGAGAACACAGCTCTGCGTACAGGGGATGTGAAGTAAGCAAGAGAATGCAGGAAGTACAGAGGCTCAAATTTACGCAAGGGTTATCTTATGCAGATGCAGCTAAGACTGTTAAGAGGACAGTGGTAGGTCCATCTTTTGTTGTTAATGAGGGGAGACACGAAATGTGACAAACTTACAAAGTAATGTTGATTGTAACTAAAAGTGTTTTGTTCATGGCTGAGATTGTCAAATCTGCTGCAAAGACTACAAGCCGAACAGAGAGAATTAATATTATAGTCAAATCTGTAGCGAAGTTCTTGGGGGTTAAGGAGATGTTGTGGGAATCAGTCAGAAACACTTTAAATGTCAGGGTACAACAACTCCAAGGAGGGGTTGGAACAAGAAAATGGTCTTGATTATATTCCAATGGAATGCTTTTTGCAGATGATGTGGTCCTGATGGCATCATCGGCCTGTGACCTTCAGCACTCACTGGATCGGTTCGCAGCCGAGTGTGAAGCGGCTGGGATGAGGATCAGCACCTCTAAATCTGAGGCCATGGTTCTCAGCAGGATACCGATGGAGTGCCTACTCCAGGTAGGGAATGAGTCCTTACCCCAAGTGAAGGAGTTCAAATACCTTGGGGTCTTCTTCGCGAGTGAGGGAACAATGGAACGGGAGATTGGTCGGAGAATCGGCGCAGCGGGGGCGGTACTACACTCATTGTGTCGCACTGTTGTGACGAAAAGAGAGCTGAGCCAGAAGGCAAAGCTCTCAATCTACCGGGCAGTTTTTTTTCCTACCCTCACCTATGGTCATGAAGGCTGGGTCATGACCGAAAGAACGAGATCCAGGGTACAAGCGGCCAAAATGGGTTTCCTCAGGATGGTGGCGGGCATCTCCCTTAGAGATAGGGTGAGAAGCTCAGTCATCCGTGAGGATCTCAGAGTAGAGCCGCTGCTCCTTTGCGTCGAAAGGAGCCAGTTGAGGTGGTTTGGGCATCTGGGTTGAGGTGGTTTGGGCACCCTAGGGAGGTGTTCCAGGCACGTCCAGCTGGGAGGAGGCCTCGGGGAAGACCCAGGACTAGGTGGCGAGATTATATCTCCAACCTGGCCTGGGAACGCCTCGGGATCCCCCAGTCGGAGCTGGCTAATGTGGCTCGGGAAAAGGACGTTTGGGGTTTGCTGCTGCCCCCGCGACCCGATCACGGATAAACGGATGAAGATGGATGGATGGATGGATGGATGGATGGATGGATGGATGGATGGAATGCGAGGAGCTTAATAGCGAATGGGCAGGAATTTAAAAGCTATGTCGATGATCTATCTGTTAAACCCAATGTAATTTGCATACAGGAAACGTGTTAATTTTATTATTAAAGGATATTCATCGGTAAGGAGAGAGAGAGACTGGAAATGTGGGGGAGTACTGGCGTTCCTACAAGAAGGTATTTAATATAGGGAAAATAAGAGGGACTGTCCTAGAATAAACTGTAATAGAAGTATGTATGGTCAAATGAAGGTAATATTGAAATAATACATTTTTATAAACCCTCTAGGAAATTAGAAGTGCGCCATTTGGCAGAAATTTGGAAGGATACAAATAGGAGAGTGGCATGGTGTGGTGACTTTAATGCCCATAAGTACATTATGGGGGGATAAGAATGATGTTATTGGGGATGTGATTTTAGAATTTATGGCTGGGGAAGAGTTAGTTTATCTTAATGATGGTTTGGGCACCAGGGTGGATGTTGTTAGGGGAACTGAATCAGCAATAGATCTCACAATAGTTACAGTAACGTTAGCAGGCAAGTGTGAGGCGGTGGTATTGAAGGACAACACTATGGGTAGTGATCACTTCCTTATTATAATTCAGGTAGGAATGGAAGTTGTATTTGAGCATGAAGTCAAGAATGAGAGGTGGATTTTAGAGAATGCAGATTGGGAAAAATTTTGAGAGGTTAGTGATGAATTGCTGTCAGGAATAAATGTGAATAATGATGTTGAAGGTTTGTGCAAAGAAGTTAGTGGTGGCATAATAGGTGTGGCGTGTTTAGTCATTCCTAAATCCAAGCCCAAGAAGCTAAGTAGAATAGTTCCATGGTGGTCTAATGACTACAAACAAGCAATCAATGATTGGAACAGATCCTTTAGAGTTTTGAAAAGAACACACAAGTTCCAGAACCTAATTGACTTTAAGAAGTCTCAAGCCGTTGTGAGTAACACTATAAGGGGGGGTAAGAATGGTTGTTGGAGGAGGTGTTGTGACTCTATAGGGAGAAGTACTCCAGTGGGGAGAGTATGGGACATGATAAAGAAAATGAAAGGGTGTGGAAAACAATATGGCTATCCTGAATTGGTTAATGGCCCGAATATAATCACTAGTAGTATTGGCAAAGCCGAGATAATGGCAAAGACATTTAGTAAGGTACATAGTACTGGCAACAGAAAAAGAGGGCAAGAAAGAAACATTTGACTGGAATCGACAAGAATGTGAGACTGAAGGTGTTATAGAAGGGGTGTTGGATGAGTTGTTCACTGTATCTGAACTCAATAATGCATTAAGGAATTTGGGTAGTTCTTTTCCAGGGGGGGATGGGATTTGTTACGCTATGTTGGAGAACTTAACTGACAAAGGGAAAGGTGTGTTATTGTGTCTATACAATAAGGTCTGGACAGAGGGAATAATTCAGAGAGATAGATAGATAGATAGATAGATAGATAGATAGATAGATAGATAGATAGATAGATAGATAGATAGATAGATAGATAGATAGATAGATAGATAGATAGATAGATAGATATTTTATTGTCATTCTGCACATGTTGACACATGAGAACGAAACATGTACTCAGGTCCAGCAGCGTACCATATAAAAATGTATAATATTATACACTATACATGCAATTTATTAAAAGATAATTTAAATAAAATAGATTCTAAAAATCACTAGTAAAAACCAGAACATATTAATAAACCCTTAAAACCTGTTAATATAACTAAGCAACAAATGCCTTTTGATTAAGTTAAATAGTATGGGCATCAAGGGAAGAGTGTTCACCTGGGTTAAGGACTTCTTGTCTGATAAAAGTAAGATTGATGGTGAGAATAGATGGGGTGGCAAGTGAGCTATATCGGGTAGAAAATGGTATCCCGCAAGGGAGTTTTGTCAGTCCTTTGAAGTTCACTATTATGATGAATTACCTATTTCTGGAAGTGGAGGATTCTGTCAAGGTGGCGTTGTTTGCAGATGATGATGAATAAGATAAAGCGAGCAGTTGATGTAGTGGATCTCTGGGCCATTAGATGGGATTTTAGGATATATATTGATAAGAAGGAAAATAGCTAAGGATATAAAAGTGAATTTGTCTGGTACTGAATTTGAAACGGTTGACTCCTTTAAGTACTTGGGCATGTGCCTTGATCAAAGGTTAACATGGGTAGTTCATATACAACAAATGATTGATAAATGCAAGAAAGTGCTAAATGTAATGAGGTGTTTATGCATAGTGGGGTGGGGAGCAAGTAGACCTGCTTTGCGGACAATTTACACAGGATTGATCAGGGCCCGGTTCCCCAAAACGTTCTTATCGCTAAGTAGTTCTTATCCTAATAGGAAACCTATTAGGTTAAGAACTACTTAGCGATAAGAACGTTTTGGGGAACCGGGCCCAGGTCCATTTTCGACTATGGGAGCATAATATATGGGTCTGTGGCCAAAACGGTGCTGAGGAAGTTGGATGTGATCCAAAATCAAGCATTGAGGTTTGATGTGCTGTGGTGCTGTCAAAACGACACCAGTGACAGCTATTCAGGTGGAGATGGGAGAAATGCCTCTTCACCTTAGAAGAGAGCTCTGGTGTATTGGGCAAAATTGAAGGGTCATGATGAAATAAACGGGGGCAATCACTTTTGAAAAAATGCCAAGAGCGAGGGAATCCTCGAGTCAGGAGTGTTGGTTGGGTGATCAATGATAAGGTGAATGAAATGGGGTTGAGGGAATTAAAAATGAGTCCTACTATACCTTTCCCAGGTGCTCCGCCATGGGTTTTTAAATACATGTCGATTGATTTGGGGTTGTTGGCAGAGAAGCATGATGTTGGTTTGGACAGATATAGGGTGCAGAGCCATTTCATGGAGAGGTATAACGAGGGTGTAACTATATATACGGATGCATATAAACCACAGGGCTAGCATCCGGTTTGGCAAAGTGATGCAAATGCAGAAGTGGGTTAACCCTGCATTCTATCTAAATTTCAGTTGGGGATGACACATGTTTGCAAAAGAGGTCAGTTTCAGTAGCAGTCTATGAGAATAAGACCCACTTCACACTACATGTATTACCTCAGTAATCATTTTCATAATGAGGTTATGGTCCCAATCGCTAGTATTAAGACTTATGCATGGTATACAGAAGGTTCATTTTTTGATTTATGGTCTTGTTTATCTGATGACTCAAATCAGATCTCCACAAATCAATTGGTGACGTCACACATGCTGCGTCCAGTAATGTATACGGTCTATGATCTAAACGGACTGATAAATAGACTGGGGGTTGCTTGTGTCATCACAGAATTTAGTTACAATAGGTAACAAAATCAGTGATGATTTGGCAGTTCATACAGCGGAGGTGGTTGCTGTGTGGCTAGCTCTGCGATGGGTAAAATTCAATCAAATTTTTATTGATGTAAATGTTTTTATTGATGCAAATTTCTTCCATTTTATTGGACTTTGATTGATTAAATTGATGCATTTCTTGTATGAAAGGTGCTATATAAATAAAGGTGTATTATTTTATTATTATTATTAATATTAATAGGCCAAGGAAAGTGGTGATTGCTTCAGATTCCAGCTCGGCTCTGATCAGCATCAACTTGTCAGTCGAATTCAAGACAGGATATTGTGTTTGAAATAGTACCCATTCTCTCTAACCCCTATCGTAGTAGTAAGTTCTGTGGATTCACACGGTGCAGACTTACTTGAGTCTAGTAACAAGCATTTATTTTAAAAAGGCACACATGAGAATAGAAACACAACATTTAACCACGCATAGGCAATGTCATAATAATAGAAAAAAAAAGCCAAATGTGCTAATAAATTAGAAACTGACCAAGAATACAGAAAAATGCTAACAAACATGCAAAATGTGCAAATAAAAAAAAGAAATAAATGGTGTACAGAGAGTTTAGACCTAAGGACTTGGTGTACAGAGAGTTTAGGCCTAAGGACTTGGTGTACAGAGAGTTTAGGCCTAAGGACTTGGTGTACAGAGAGTTTAGACCTAAGTACTTGGTGTACAGAGAGTTTAGACCTAAGGAATTGGTGTACCGAGAGTTTAGACCTAAGGACTTGGTGTACAGAGAGTGTAGACCTAAGGACTTGGTGTACAGAGAGTTTAGACCTTAGGACTTGGTGTACATGAGAAGCTACACCAGAGACTCTAAGTGGATGCCTGGAATCATTGTAGGCGTCACAGGCCCCCTGACATACAAGGTCAGAGCTGAGAATGGGCAAATGCACAGACGACATGTGGACCAGCTGCTGGACAGGGCGGCACCCTGGTCCAACCAATCAAGGGCTGAGCCGGATGGCTACACTGTCCACCTGCCTGAATCCTCAGGGACTGAAATGCTTGAATTACAGCCGCCCGCATTAGATGTGGGTAACCCTGATGTTGACCTTACAGGAGTTTGAGTTGAGGGCATGTCTGAGTCCCCTCATTCTCGGAGGCACCCTGCAAGAGAGCGTCAACTTCCAAAAAGATTTTCTGATTTTGTGGACTGGGAAAAAGGGGTGTAATGTATTGACTGACTATTGCATTAGTGAGGCTCCTTCAAGAGGCTAAAAAGCCTGGGGAGGGGTTACCTGTTGTGGGGGGGAATATGTGTTATTGGGCCAGAATGTTCCAGGGAATTGGCCGAGCTAGATGTGGCTACTATGCTATCTTCAATTAAGTAAAGTTTACAAAGTTATGAATTTCTCCTTTTATTCAAATCATTACAATGATAACATCATGACTGTTGAAACAAATTACTGAAGTCAAAGCGTATAATGATCAAATGCTGAAATTACGTCATTCTGAATTGTCTTTGACATACACGTAAAATAGTAGCTCATGCTAGGTGCTTTACTACAGTGTTATCAAACTCGGTGAAAGCTTGCACTACACTAGCTAGCTCCACAAGGTTCCCCTTGTTACCCGAGCTGCTAGCTGACTGTCTATGTAGCTGATGACTCGTTGTGTGTCTGAGGCATGTGATTGGTGAGAAGCCAGGTTCAACTTGGCCTCCCTTATTTTTTTCTTTACGATGAATTGACCATTCAATGTCGAGTTCGGTCAAACCTAGCCTCACTCTGATTGGCTGAAAATGTAAAAATTCAGGACAAGCTGGCCTCCCTTGCAGGAAAAAAATAACATTAGAGCGTTTCTAGCATTTAACTGCATTACTGCCCACTAGACAGAGCACAAACAGGACTGCACCCCCCACACAGTGGCAGAGGGGCGCTGTTTTGCTCTACCAGCTAGAAGAAAATGATAATGGAATGTTTTGATAAGGGAAATTGCTAAATCAGTAAAAAAACAACTGTAAATGTTTAATTCCTACGGTGAATTTATTTTATATTTTAAATTATGTTTTAGATTTTTATGAGGAGGCCAGGCTTCTTTCGGCCTCCTAGAGAAACTGCCACTGGTTGGACTGCTCAACAATTTTGACTATTAATACCAGTTAAAAAAAATCAGTTCCTGCGCCACTTTGAGTTGAGGATGTGCAAAACCACTTTCTAACATCCATAATTGAGCTGTGAAACTTCTTTCCGGTGGAAACAATACTACTAGGCTACATTTGAACGTAATCATCAACTTCAAATTGAGCCTGCCTTTCAACTGTGTGAAGGCCAATCAACGTATGACTTTTTTATGAAGGCCAATCAATGTGTGACTTTTTTATGTTAACCCACTGGTTTAGATTCCTGTGCTGCGGCACAGCGTAATAATCAACGCAACAAATCGCAGCTAGGTCTGACTGTGAAGGGATTTGTAGGACACACACTGGAATCAAAACTGAGGGGGCACAATATTCTAACTGAGGGGGCATTGCCCTCTTTTGCCCGCTTGTGCCGCCGGGCCTTGCTCAATCACGTCTGGCTTAACTTATCAGCTATAGGTTCAAAGATGCACAAGCTTAACCACAGCAACAGCCAACTGCTTGGCCATAGCTACAACATTGCTCAGCCCAGGTGAGGCCAGACCAACCTTATGAAACCAAGTAGGCAGAGGAGAGCCAATCAAGAACATTAGCGAGGTCCTACTGACTAATATTGATGCATTCTTGCATATTTATGTAGGGAAACAAATTTTACTCTGTGAGGTGCAATTCCCCATGTACTGTATTTCTTCTAAACAATGCCATTTGTTAAAACCTCCACAAAGGATGCATTTTAAAAACATATTCCACTATGTATGTAACATTCTATTTTGGGAACAACATTTTTAATTTTTCACTAATGTCAAACTCATCAGAACACTTTCACAGTTCCTTCTTGAACTATAGCCTTACAGTGACTGGGCACAGGACTCTTCCTCCAGTCGGGAGTGGATATGGCGACCTGCTGCTTTAGACTTATTCATCCTTTGGGATATGTGACTTCTTGTCTATGTGATGGTGTCTCCACACAACTAGGCCTAGACTGGTTCTGGATATAAGATTAAGTGTTTTTTATTGGTTTCAGAATGTCTGTTAGTCTGTGTCAAATTACCTTTCATTTTGATCATTTGTGTGGTATACAAATGTAAAGTTAGTCTACAGTCATGTTAAATTATGTAATTAAATTAAAATCATTGATAAAAGAAATCTCTCCACAATTTATGGCTAGGAACGGTCCCTGTTTACAACTTCAGAAACATACTCAATGCTTTAAGACATGAAACAAATGAGATAACAGTGAGGCAATCAATGCTTTATTAGAATGTTTTTCTGCTGTGTGTTCCAGTGCCTTGGAGCCGATCAGGTCACATTATGTTTATTCTGTCATTTTCCAATTTAATTAGGCAATGGTTAATATTTTTTATTCCATTGAAAGTACAAGTTTCCTGACAAATTATTATCCAGAACAAAACAGTGCAACACAGACAGATTTTTAAAAATATTTTTTGACAGCCATTATTAACTCAAATATAGCACTATTTGCCAGGTTGTCACAATACGGCTACTGTGCGATAATTGCTCTAGAATAATTATAGGATACAATTGGAAGGATTTAGGGACAGAAAATGTGTCTGTTGATTGTATATATTGTAATGACAAGAATCAGATTCAGCTGCAATAAATAACAACAATACAGGGAATTATGAAGTTACAGACTGTAGTCTTTTTTGTGTTGGAAAAGCTGCCAGTCTATTGTGGTTTGTTTGTTCACCATGCCACACGCACCCTCATGCTCCCTGTCTTTATTTCCTTATGGTACATTCAGTTGCAGCTGAGTCTGTGAATAGCACCAATCACACTATTCATCTTTTCAAGTAGCACTCCGAGACACCAGGTAGGCTCACCGGTCTCAATATTTTGAGACAGTTTAACCACATAATAAATCATGTTTGTGCTACCGTGGTAACACTTTCTACTTATCTTACTTTGCAGCTGTCTTCAAAGCAGAGATGCCACTGTTTTGATGGGTTTCGAATGGGTGCTTTGGAACCAATTATAATAAAACAGATACTTCTTTGGGGATTACGGAGCCAAGCATACACATATTTTTTTGGACTTTCATCATTTAATTGGGTATTGTTGTAGCGATGTGTGTGTTGTATTCTATTTTAAACAATGTATTGGCCAATGCTGAATCCTCCACCACTCTGAACTGAAATTCTGTAGAGTTCGTTCATATTTATACTGTAGGTAGATGTGTTTGTTGTGAAATGATTAGTTCAGCACTTGCAAGTCTAAAGGACAATTTCAAAAACTTTCAACTTTGTGTTGACAGCCAAATGTTTTCTTAAAATTTGAGACGGAAAATGTTAATGGAAGTAATTAGGGCATGTGAACATATTTAAAAGGTCCAATATGTAAAATGGACAACCAGCGTACTGTAGTCCAAATTCGAAATACCTGAGAGTCCTCTCCCTTCGCCCCCTCCTCCCCAGAATCGAAACTAACGTGACAAACAAGACCAGCACAAACACGACAAGCAAGCCGTGTTTTACTACGTCTCTGGTCATGCAACCGTTTAGAAACATGCAGAGGTTTTTAGGTTGTGTATAATCTCTCTCTGTTGATCTTGTTCGTTTGTTTGCTGATTCTATGGCTGTAACGCGCTGGGTTTGGGTTTTTACAGGTTTCCCTGGCAACCTGGTCGTGCAGTCAAAATGGGCAGTTGATAACACACATGCCAAAACATAAACATAAATTCCGTCACGGAATGTATTGTGGAAGGGGAGAGTAGAGAGGGCAACAGCAACCTCTCCTGGGGGAGGGTAAAGAAAGACAGAAGTGTTAATCAAGGACAGCTGGGGAAATGTTTCAAAGGGGGGAAGAGGAAGTGTAACGAGGGGAGGAGGAGAACAAACAAAGGGGGAGACAGACCAGGTAGGTAAAAAGGTTGTGAGGGGAATTAAGTGTTATTAATGCCCTGCGTTTGGCCACCTTTGATTTCGTTAAGAAACTTAATAATTTTTCAGTTCCGTGTTTAGACCCGACGATTGGCCACCTTTATTTTGACCGGTTATCAGTGATACTAGGTATCCGTTTTTGTTGGACTGTGAGTGGGAGAGAGTACCAAGGCTCCTGGGTCCCAGCTATAAGGATTGATCTTTCAACCACTGGTTCCGGCGTGTTTTATACACCCCTTCCGTGGAGATACGAAGCAAGTACGTTTACAGTACATTTCAAACAGAAAAAATACAAACATTAGCATTGTTGTCAGAAAATATAATATTTCATCTTAACATGTTTCCTTAATATCTAACGAGGCATTGGCGTCATTTTTGGATTTATTACAGTTCATATATTACATATTGCACCTTTAATGTTTAATGACAAAATCGCCTTTGAGTAACATTGAACAGTGTATTAGAGATTATTTCAGATGATTAGAATAGCTACAAAAAACTGCATGCTCACAAAGCCTGATTTACGTTTTGTAATTTTTAGCTATCAGTGGTTTAAATTAGCTGAAGTTTGCAATTCCAAATATATTGTATATATTATTGACTAACCCACTTTTTCTAAATTTTTGGTCTGCTTCATGAGTTAGCAGCTACTCCCAACTGACTCAGGATAGTCAATGTTGAGACATTTGTCTTCTGAAGCACACCTGATGACATCCTAAGCTGGTTCAACCATGAAGTCTAACCAAGAATAATTGTCCACTGAAAGGAAATAACTCTCTGGTATTTTCCCTGGATTGGGCTCACAGGCACTAAAGCTGGAGTCCTATATTTAGAAGGAAGTCAATTTAATTAGGAACCCCCAAAAAGCTAAATGGTGCTCGCCAATTACACCGCTCTCTTCAGGACCTCTAGGCCAATCCACAAGCAGTATTTGAATCCTAGTGTTGCAATGCCCATGCAGCTAAATGCAGTGACTTTACCGCTGCTCTGTTCAAAGCTGCTTAAACTACAATGTAATGACAACTGTACCATAGATCATAGTCTGTCCTGGCCCATAGACTCCTATCAAGGTGAGGAACAAACTAACAACATAAAAACATCAACACAAATTCTCGATATTGTTATTGAACTATACAGTTATATCCATAATTTACCCATTGAGTAAGTTGTTATTATTTCAGTTGTCTACCAGAGCTTGTTGAATTTGAAATAATGAATAATTAATAGCAGACTTAATTTGATGGTAATTATATCCAAATACGGTGAATGGTGTAGGATATGTAATATATGCCCCGTTCTCGTCTTTAATTGTTTCAAAAGTATTTCGATTATTGCCTGTTCAGCTATTCCATTGCCAGGTGTGTGTCACCCCCTCATTAGTGGATTTTCAAGTAAGCAGATTAAAGATCTAGTTTGGATGTCAAGTGTGCAAGTTGCATTCAAAATCTGTTTCAGTTAACCATCAATATGAAGTACAAAGTTTTGTCACTGACAGTGAAGCTGTAATGGAGCCCTCTCCTGGACTGATTGTGATTTTGTGAGTCCAGGCTCACAACAACCCTGTTCCATGTTCTAATTTGTGACAGAATGAACAACCCTTTATAGAGGATAAAGTGAAGGAGACATGGCAGACCAGCACGGGTTGAACAAGGAGCATATTACGACCCGACGAGCTTGAAAATGCAATATTAGCTGCTTTCGAAAGCATCAAACCATCCAGCAAGTATAGCCCCTTCGGTGGGACCGAAGATAGCCACTACTGGCTCAGGAGGGTGACACTCAGCATCATAGGCATGGGCTAACAAACCCCCCCACACACACACACACGATGGACAGGAACACTGTAGAATGTCGGCATGGTTTCCCAAAAAAGAATTTAGGGGAGCGCTCAAGCGGGCAAGCACAGCCAGCTTGGACAAGCAAACAGCGAGGAGGAGCAAGAGCAGAGAGTCAGAGCAGAAGACGGTGAGGAAGAAGAGGTCCTCATCTGCTGGGAGATGGACCAGGATGGACTAGAAGTGGAGGAAGGTGAGGGGGACACAGACATTGATCCCCAGAATGCAAACCCTAGTTGGCTACAAGCACACCCCCATCCACTACACCACCTGGGAACCCTAGACTAGAGTTCCCCTGACCACCAGTCCTACAACCCAGATGTTTGGGGCTGCCTGTAGATCTGCAGGACCCTCCTCAACCAGATTCATGCCAAGCACAGCTTTCCCAGCATCTGCCCTGTTGGACCTATGTCTCCTTCTCCTTGTCATTACCATCAGCTTCACTCCTCACTCCTGTGACAACAACTCCACCCATACCTGTGCCCGCAGCATTTTCGTCCTCATCAGTGCCTGTGACTCCACCCTCTTTGGTGTTCCTGGAGGGCATGCTTGCCACACCAACGTTGTGACTCATCCAGGGGCACCACCCTCTGCACCGTCGAGGATGTGGCTCTGCCCCCTACGCCTCGTCCATTGTTGGCCACACCACCTATTTTACTGATCCTGGCCTCAACCTGCAGCCAAGTCGGGGGCTCCACCCCAACGCTGCAGCCTGTGGATCCACCCTGCAAATCTCTCAGGGGACCTGGCCCCTGCCACAGAGATCAGGGCTCTGTCCCGAGCAACGGAGACCACCGGGGGTTCCACCCATTTTGTCACTGCTGGGGGTCTCGGCCCCTGCAGCGTAGAACACCAGGGGTCCGCCTAGCAGCGCCCATACAGCTGGTACTGGCTGCCACCTCCATCAGCCACTGTGTGCGGCACCTCCCCCCTAGCGCCATGGTTTGGCGGATGCCTACGACCCCCCCACCTTCCATCTGCCTCACCCGGCATGGTCGCTGAGGTCATCCTCCTAAAAGGTTGCCTCCAAAGTGGGGGTGGTGGAAGGTTGGGGCCGAGACTTTGGTGGGGGTACTGTAACGGTGCCCCCTTCTGGACTGATCTGGTTTTGGTGAGTCCAGGCTCACCATAGCCCCATTACGTGTTATGTCTGCTTTTCTCACCAGGACATTACATCATTCTCATCCACCTGTAGAGCATTGACTTTCACCAACAAATGGACACAGCTCTAATCATTGTTTTTGAAACCTTAGCTCATCTATAAAAAATGAAAAAAGCACATGAGTATTCAAAGCCTTTGCCATGACACTTAAAATTGAGTTCAGGTGCATCCTGTTTCCATCACCTGATTGGAGTCCACCTGTGGTGAATTCAGTTGTTTGGACATGATTTGGAAAGGCACACACCTGTGTATATAAGGTCCCATAGTTAACCTTGCATGTCAGAGCATAAACCAAGCCATGAAGTACAAGGAATTGTCTGTAGACCTCAGATACAGGATTGTATCAAGGCACAGATCTGGGGAAGGGTACAGAAAAATATATGCAGCATTGAAGGTCCCAATGAGCACAGTGTGGCCTCCATCATCCGTAAATGAAAGAATTTTGGAACCAACAGGACTCTACCTAGAGCTTGCCGCCCAGCCAATCTGAGTGATTGGGGGAGAAGGGCTTTAGTTCTTAAGGTGATCAAGAACCTGATGGTGACTCTGACAGGGCTCCAGCATTTCTCTGTGGAGAGAGGAGAACCTTCCAAAAGAACAAGCACTCCACCAATCGAGCCTGAGTGGTAGAGTGGCCAGATGATAGCCACTCCTCAGTAAAAGGCACATGAGAGGTTGCCTGCAGTTTGCCACAAGGCACATGAAGGATTTTCAGACTATAAGAATCAAAATGCTCTTGTCTGATGAAACAAAGATTGAACGCTATGGCCTGAATGACAAGTGTCATGTCTGGAGGAAACCAGGCACTGCTCATCACCTGGCCAATACCATCCCTACAGTGAAGCATGGTGGTGGCAGCATCATGCTGTGGGCATGTTTTTTCAGAGGCAAGAACTGGAAGACTAGTCAGGATCAAGGGAAAAATGAATGCAGCAATGTAGAGACATCCTTGCTGAAAACCTGCTGCAGAGCGCTCTGGACCTCAGACTGGGGCAAAGGTTCATCTTCCAACAGGATAATGACACCACGCACATAGCCAAGTTAACAAAAGAGTGGCTACAGGACAACTCTGTGAATGTATTTGAGTGGCCCAGCCAGAGCCCAGACTTGAACCCAATTGAACATCTCTGGAGAGATCTGAAAATAGCTGTGCACCCACGCTCCCCATCCAACCTGATGGATCTTGAGAGGTCCTGCGAAGAACAATGGGAGTAACTGCCCAAAAATAGGTGTACCAAGCTTGTAGCATCATACTCAAAAATACTTGAGGCTGTACAGTAATTGCTGCTGCAGGTGCTTCAACAAAGTATTAAGCAGAGGCTGTGACTACTTATGTACCGGTACATGTGCTTTTCATTTTTTTTGATAAAATACATTTCAAAAACACTTCTTTCACATTGTCATTATGGGGTATTGTTTGTAGAATTTTGAGGGAAATAATTAATTTAATCCCTTTTGGAATAAGGGTGTAACAAAATGTGGAAAATTGAAGCACTCTGAATTTTCTCTGGATGCACTGTAACCATTTAACTTTCAGATTGTGTCTTAAAAATACATAAATTGGCTAATCAGAACATAGTCAAATATTTCCCATAGAGCCAATTGTGATGTTCGTTCAATAGAGCAGTGGATCTCCATACTATAGCAGAACCCAGTTACTTTGACAGTTTTCTGTAGAAAACGGGGCAACACAATGCATATCCTAGTCTAGGCATGCTGTCGGTCTGATTTTGGAATCCTATCCAACATAGGCTGTGCTAAACCGTGTTAAGCCCCAATATTCCACTTTAAAATTGCATTTTACCAGTGAAGAAAAGATTGTCAGAATTCTATCACTATATGTTCTGACCAGTGAGTGCTCAACTTATTCATGGATAAACAGTCCAGGAATTATTAGGTCACACATTCTGTCACCAGAGATTAAATAATATCAAAATATTGGGTGCAGTCCATGATTAAATCACAATGGCATATGTCATTTCAATGACAATGGACAACCAAATCCATTATTTATAAATGTGACCTGAAATATACATAGATATACTGATGCATGCATTTTTTAAATGCAAGGGCAAGGGACATCATGCTTCACTATTAAGTAGACCTTCATTCAGTTGTATTTGAATCTCTCTATTGCACACTCCTCCCCTCTCTTCTAGATTCCACATTCTTGTCTGTCTGTCTGTTATTAGGCTTTACATAAGTGACTTATATTAACCTTGACAGTCAGACAGTATTGTGTTGTAAAATCAATTTGAAAAAGCAGTCAATCTCGTAATCCTTTCAGTAGAGTAACTTACGATTAAAACAGTGTAACAGAACACAAAGTTTCATATTGTTTTTCAATGCAGAACTCAGCTGTGGGGATTTAGATTGGAAATAATGTATTTGTTTGAGCAAGGGTCTAGAAGTGATTTTGATATTGGGGAGGCACATATATTGTTTTGCATATACTTTATATTATTAGGGGGGACCACATTACCTGCCTCTAACATAAAAGCTTGTGTTTGGACAATTGTTTCAATTCTGGCCAGAAAGAGTTTACAGCATTGCCAATATGGATAACATTAATCTCTTACATTCACTCGAATTCATTGTGTTGACATGGGGTGTATGTATTACAGAAAGTAAACAATGTACTATTGGCTTACAATAACTTTATAGCAGTTATTTCAGTGATGGTATGAGAATGAGCATACCTCTGTAAAGGAAAATCATGAATTTCAAATATCGACAAGATCGTTTTAGCATAATGTTATGCTTTCAAAAAATACAAATGAAAGTTCCTTAATATAAACCATATACTCTAAAGAGTAGAAAACTGTGAAAAACGAGCATAACTACAAAAAATGTCATGGCCCACTCTCACCTTTTATTTTGATTGTCCTTCACCCAGTTTAATTCCTTCTACACCCATTTCTTTTTTAGTTAATCATGTTGGTACTATCAGGGTTGGTACTATTATGTCAATGATTATTACCATCCCTGTTTAATATCATTGTGTCACCATGCACTGGCTGATATACCTAAAAGGTTCATCTGAAATACATGTGTAGCAATGTATTTGTCAAGAATCAGACACGCACCAGCAGGGGGAGATCCAGACCATGAAGGGTGAGTTGTTACAGTACCCCCCCGACGTGCCGTTCAAGCGGCTGGATGCCCCCGGTCCTGGGGATACTGGAGACCAGCTGGACATACACAGGAACCAAGAAAGATGTGGTTGTCAACAACCGGCTTCTCCTCTGTATCAAACTGATGTGACAGAGCATAAGCCTTCACGATTTTGATTCCCGGGATGTAGGACAAATTAAAGGTGAACCGGGCTAAAAACAATGACCACCTAGCCTGGCGAGGTTTCAGTCTATTAAATGCCTGAATGTACAACAGGTTTCTGTGGTCAGTCAAGACAAGAAAGGGGTGTTCAGCTCCTTCGAGCCAGTGCCTCTATGCCATCAGGGCCTTGACAACAGCTAACAGCTCACAGTTGCCAACGTCATAGTTACGCTCAGCAGGTGTCAGCTTCTGAGAATTAAAGGCACAGGGATAGAGCTTAGCGGATGTGCCTAACCTCTGCAATAGCGCCGCCCCACTCCAGGCTTGGAGGCATTCACCTCCACCATGAACTGCAATGACAGATGACTCAAGAGCTGAGGAGAACAAATCTTTCAGTGAGTTGAAAGCCCTGTCAGACTCAAGTGTCCAGCAGTCAGCCTCCCCTTCAGCAGCGACATGATCGGAGCTGCAACCTTGCCAAAACCACAAATTAACCTCCTATAATAATTGGCAAAACCTAGGAACTGTACTACCTTCATTGTGGTTGATGTTTGCCAATTACGGACAGTTTCAATGTGGTCCATCTCCATCTCCAACCCTGTCAAGAAGATGTGGTATCTAAGGAAGGAGACAAATTGCTGGAAGAAAAGGCACTTCTCAGCTTTGACAAGTCATGCTCCAGCAGTCTTCCAAGCACTTGGCAGACCAAAGGAACATGCTGTTTGCAAATGGCTATGTAAATCAACATGTCATCAATATACACAACCACACCACATCCAAGCATGTCTCTGAAGATCTCATTCACGAATGATTGAAACACTGATGGAGCATTCATAAGACCATACGAATTACCAGGTATTCAGAGTGGCCACTCGTAATTCTTATACTCGTCTCTCTCTCGGATGTGCACAAGATTCTAGGCACTCCAGAGATGTAGTTTTGTAAATAAGTGTGCACCATGCATAGTTGTAAATAAGCGTGCACCATGCATAGTTGTAAATAAGCGTGCACCATGCATAGTTGTAAATAAGCGTACACCATGCATAGTTGTAAATAAGCATGCACCATGCATAGTTGTAAATAAGCGTGCATCATGCATAGTTGTAAATAAGCGTGCACCATGCATAGTTGTAAATAAGCGTGCACTATGCATAGTTGTAAATAAGCGTGCACCATGCATAGTTGTAAATAAGCGTGCACCATGCATAGTTGTAAATAAGCGTGCACCATGCATAGTTGTAAATAAGCGTGCACCATGCATAGTTTCTACTACAGCAAACATGAGAAGGAGTGGGTATATGAAGCATACAGTAATTTGATTCAATGCACAGGGGAATACAGCCATCCTTCTTCTTCACAAAAAAGATTCTTGTGAAGGCAGGTGAAGAGGATATAATTCTGACAGCAATTCTGATACGTATGTTTCCATAGCCTAGGTTTAAGCAAACGACAAGGAGTACACATGACACCTGGGCAGTACGGAACCTGGTAGAAGGTTGATGTCACAATCCCAGGGCCGATGTGGGGGTAATTTGGATGCCTTTTATTTGGAAAAGTTTGAATATTCAGTTGGCATGGGAGTTTCAGAGGCACTGTCTGGACTTTCCACCGTGGTGGCACCTAGCGATATTGGAAGACACATCCCCAGACATTTCATTCATGACCATTAAATGGAGGGGTTATGACGGGCTAACCATGGCATTCCCTAGTATTATGGGATAGGAGGGTGATGGAATAATATGAAATTGAATATTTTCAGTATATTTAGATTGGGTTAACATCTTGATAACAGCAGAAATGTGCCCCACCAGCCCATTAGTAGATATGACCGATGCAACGGGGATGCAGAGTCGCGTCCAGAGCTCTATCCATAAAGTTGCCAGCACCAGAATCGTTAATGGCCTGAAGAGATGACAACGCGTGATGTTCAGGTAACTGCTATTTGTACAGGAAGGACCACCAAGGTGGATCGTGAGCCTACTAAGGGAGGTGCACAGGTGCCCTGAACCTCCTGTTTCCAGCCCTGAGAGACAAAGGTGGCAATACGTCGCATAGTGCCCCTTCTTGCCACAGAAGGAACACAGCTCATGATGTCTCCTGGGCTCCCTCTCGGGGTTCCAAACCCTGGCAGCCCCCAGTTCCATGGGGACCGCTACCTCAGGTGATGGGGAAGAAATGAACAGTCTCCTTCCGGGCCACCCCTTCGCCTGCGGGGGGTATTGGCCTGTTATGATGGAGCTGCGTCCTGCCGTTCTGGGCAGTGTTGCTCTAGTTGACGCATGGTTTGCAGAACGTCGTCCATAGCGGTGGCCAGGTCCTCTAACAGAGCCCCATGCTTATTCAACCTGTCGATCACACTGGACAGATCCTTGGGTCTTGCTGGCTCCATTCTTGTTGTGTTCATCTGTAACAATGGATTCAGACACAGGAGGCAGGATGGGGAGAGCCACAGTACTTTAATTACTGACAGTGTTGAAAACAACAAAAACGAGGCACACGGGCCATTGTGCTAAGAGTCCTTTTCTTAACTGAAAACATGCACAAGCCTGGATATTTAGAGCGCTGGAGCCAACACGCATCAGTAGGGGGAAATCCATATGGAGTGGGAGTTGTTACATGCGTTCTTTTACAGAATGTTACTTTCTGTCAAAAAAATATAAATAAATCTCTCTAGCATTGCATTTTATGGCAAATTAAGGTTTTGAAGTACATGCATCGCTCTTTTGTATTGACACACTAATGCAGGACACAAAAACTGAATCATTACAACTATGTTTGAGTCAAACAATATCTAGGGTGCCTAAGACTTTTGCACAGTACTGTATATTTTCATCAATGGGTGTATTTTTTTATATTTAGGCTATTTCTCATATGTCACGTCCACTGCAACTCCTCGGTACTGCAAATGCTAATACCTGTCATGACGGGATGAATACTGTTATTACTTTACCCCAACAGTATTCATAGACCATGACCTGTATACATAAAGTGCCGCTGAGTAAGACTACTGAGTTAAAATTAAGTTCCCACTGCCAATGTGCAGTAGTTTTATTCATTAGGATCAAAAGGACAAAACCTATATTATACATCAGCAAGTCAAACTGAAAACGTTTATGTATATGGTTAAATAAATACCAATTCCCACAATGCCTATACATTAGACTATACTATGGAAACTTCAGAATTGTGAATTAAGTTGGTCCAGTGCTCTAAGCCACTGCACATGTAATACTGCAGCATGGGTTCAAATGCGACCCTCAGCAAAAAACAATTTTTCCTCTCTGTCTCTTTCAAATAAAGCCCCTTGCAAAAAGCTCCAGAATATATAGAGTGCTACTTGAAATGATGTGATCCTTTTGTGCAATTATAAATAATTTCAGATGATTTCAGTGTTCAACCTTTTCATTTAATCAGAACCAGACTATTAATATGACTTGTATTTATATTTACTAATTTGTAGAAGATGGATATTTTGCTGGAAAACATTTCTAGGTTAAAAAGCAGTCTTTGAGACAGGCAGCAGTTGGTTGTTCTCAGTTTTATTATTTACCCCTTGTGCGGGACAGGGATTCACCACAGGTCAGTAAAAGATTGAAATGAAAGTGCCCAGATCAACAACATGAGTTGGTATTAATAGCCTTCGACTGAGCATCTAGCAACTTCCAGTTCCTTACAGAAGACCCTTACAGTGCATCCAGAAACTATTCACAGCGCTTCAGCTTTTACACATATTGTTATGTTACTCCATTTTCCAAAATTGACTAGATTATTTATTTACCTTACATTCTATACTGTTCACACACTATACTGCATAATGACAATGTGAAATAAGTATGATTGAAATAAAAAACGAAAATAGCACATGTACATAAGTATTCACAGCCTTTGCCATGACACTCAAAATTGAGCTCAGGTGCATCCTGTTTCCACTGATCATACGATGTTTCCACAACCTGATTGGAGTCTGTCTGTGATTCATTCAGTTGACTGGACATGATTTAGAAAGGCACACACCTGACTATATAAGGTCCCACAGTTAACAGTACATGTCAGAGCTTAAACCAAGACATAAAGTACAAGGAATTTTCTGTAGACCTCAGAGACCTCAGGATTATATAAAGACACATATCTGGGGAAGGGTACAGAAAAATATATGCAGCATTGAAGGTCCCAATGAGCACAGTGTGGCCTCCATCATCCGTAAATGGAAGAAGTTTGGAACCAACAGGACTCTTCCTAGAGCTGGCCGCCCAGCCTATCTGAGCGATTGTGGGAGAAGGGCTTAGTTATTAAGGTGATCAAGAACCTGATGGTGACTCTATCAGAGCTCCAGCATTTCTCTGTGGGGAGAGGAGAACCTTCCAGAAGAACAAGCACTCCACCAATCGGGCCTGTGTGGTAGAGTGGCCAGACGAAAGCTACTCCTCAATAAAAGGCACATGTGAGCCTGCCTGGAGTTTGCCAAAAGGAACATGAAGGACTCTCAGACCATGACAAACAAAATTCTCTGGTCTGATGAAACAACGATTGAACACTATGGCCTGAATGGCAAGCATCATGTCTGGAGGAAACCAGGCATTGCTCATCAACTGGCCAATACCATCCCTACACTGAAGTATGGTGGTGGCAGCATCATGCTATGGGCATGTTTTTCAGCAGCAGGAACTGGGAGACTAGTCAGGATCGAGGGAAAGATGAATGCAGCAATGTACAGAGACATCCTTGCTGAAAAACTGCTCCAGAGCTCTCTGGACCTCAGGCTGGGGTGAAGGTTCATCTTCCATTAGGACAACCACTTTAGGCACATAGCCAAGATAACAAAGGAGTGGTCATTTGCAAAGGCTTAGGCACCCCTGACATTTTTTAAGATTTTCATTTATAAAAAATTTGGTGTTTTGATCTATCAAATTAACTGAGGACACAGTAATATTTCAGTAGTGAAATTAGGTTTATTGTATGAACAGAAAATGTGCAATATGCATCAAAACGAAATTAGACAGGTGCATACATTTGGGCATGCCATAACCATTATGGTGGGATACTCTGGCTAAGCAATTTACAAAATAATACATCATCATTAACTTTTTCTTGTCATCTTGTATTCCTTTTCCTTTCCACTCTCCCTACAATGACCAAAGCAGAAAGATCTGACAGATTTTTTAAACTAATTATTGTTATTCCTCAAATCCTGCTACATAAATTGCATGTTATATATGTTAATTATTTTAAACAATGACATTAACATTGTGAAGGCTACCATACACAGTGCATATTAATTATATATAGCAAATAATAACAATACCCACTATTAATTATATTATCTTAATGCAGTGTGACTACTTCAGCATGTAAATAATGCATCTAAAATACAAACCAGGGTTCTTGCACCATTTTAAAAGACACATTTGATGCTTTTAAATACCTTTTTAAGACTACAACAAATACCATTTAAGAAAAATCTATTTATTTGATAGAAAAGATTATATATTTTATTGTAATTTGGAAAACATCTTAACTTTTCCTTGTCTTTTGCTCAAAGGAGAATACTTTAAATTTAATAATTTCCAATCAGAGTACAGTTCAGAGTACAGCATATTAATAAGCTTAAATAATAAAAGTGTGGGATTCAACGGTTTTCACCCTCATGGTCCCTAAATTGACTATTTTTCTGCATAAATTGAGCGCACCTCCCCTCAAATATATATATATATATATATATATACAGTGGGGCAAAAAAGTATTCAGTCAGCCACCAATTGTGCAAGTTCTCCCACTTAAAAAGATGAGAGGCCTGTAATTTTCATCATAGGTACACTTCAAATATGAGAGAGAATATAAGAAAATAAATCAAGAAAATCACATTGTAGGATTTTTTATGAATATATTGGTAAATTATGGTGGAAAATAAGTATTTGCTCTACTACATTTCAAACAAGCAAGATTTCTGTCTCTCACAGACCTGTACTTCTTCTTTAAGAGGCTCCTCTGTCCTCCACTCATTACCTGTATTAATGGCACCTGTTTGAACTTGTTATCAGAATAAAAGACACCTGTCCACAACCTCAAACACTCACACTCCAAACCTGACTATGGCCAAGATCAAAGAGCTGTCAAAGGACACCAGAAACAAAATTGTAGACCTGTACCAGGCTGGGAAGACTGAATCTGCAATAGGTAAGCAGCTGGGTGTGAAGAAATCAACTGTGGGAGCAATTATAAGAAAATGGAAGACATACAAGACCACTGATAATCTCCCTTGATCTGGGGCTCCACGCAAGATCCCATGTTGTGGGTTCAAAATTATCACAAGTATGGTGAGCAAAAATCCCAGAACCACACGGGGGGACCTAGTGAATGGCCTGCAGAGAGCTGGGACCAAAGTAACAAAGACTACCATCAGTAACACACTACTCCGCCAGAGACTCAAATCCTGCAGTTTCAGAAGTGTCCCCCTGCTTAAGCCAGTAAATGCCCTGGCCCATCTGAGGTTTGCTAGAGAGCATTTGGATGATTCAGAAGAAGATTGGGAGAATGTCATATGGTCAGATAAAACCAAAATGGAACCTTTTAGTAAAAACTCAACTTGTTGTGTTTGGAGGAGGAAGAATCCAAAGAACACCATACCTCCTGTGAAGCATGGGGTTGGAAACATCATGCTTTGGGCCTGTATTTCTGCAAAGGGACCAGGACGACTGATCCGTGTAAAGGAAAGAATGAAGGGGGCCCTGTATCGTGAGATTTTGAGTGAGATTAATATGTTTCCTGTAGTTCTTGACCAGGTTTGCACACACTGCAGCAGGAATTTTGGCCCACTCCTCCATACCGACCTTCTCCAGATCCTTCAGGTTTTGGTGCTGTCGCTGGGCAATACTGACTTTCAGATCCCTCCAAAGATTTTTTGTTGGGTTCAGTTCTGGAGACTGGCTAGGCCACTCCAGGACCTTGAAATGCTTCTTATGGAGCCACTCCTTAGTTGCCCTGACTGTGTGTTTCGGGTCGTTGTCATGCTGGAAGACCCAGCCACGACCCATCTTCAATGCTCTTACTGAGGGAAGGAGGTTGTTGGCCAAGATCTGACTGTCATCTTGAACTTCTTCCACTTTCTAATAATTGTGGCAACAGAATCATACAATGTGATTTTCTGGATTATTTTGGGATTCTGTCTCTCACAGTTGAAGTGTACCTATGATAAAAATGACAGATGAGATGTAGATATAATCTGCCTTATATGCACCATCTGCAAATGTAATACCTAGAGCAAATTTACTGTAAAATTAAGACAATTTATGGCCTTTCCCTGATTTTAGCCATGGGAACCCTGCAAACGTGAGCAAGGGCTTTCAACAATGGCGATTACTGTACATCGTATCTACAACCACATGCAATTTAGCTAGCAGGTGAAGAATACAAACAACAAAAAAATCACCATTTAACTTAATTTATCTTTGGGCATATTAATAAATAGACAGTGATTATTTAAAAGCATCCATTGTTGGACTTTGTCCTTTTTTTCATCTGTGTGCGAGTCTCCTACTCTTTTCATTACTTATTTAATAAAAATTTGCAAGAACTATAGACTAATACAATAACAGGCTTAAATGAACTGACAACATAAGACTTAAAGTTTTCAAAGCTGCCGGATAGCCGCAGTCTCTTTTTTTTCTCTCCCTCTTCTGCCGGGTGCCGCACGTGCCCACTCGAGGTGTGAAGTGCGTGTCCGCCTTATTCTCCAACATGCACTCTAACAATCGGCCTTGTACACACAGTGAAAATCGGGGACAGCTCTGGCTGGGGACAGGTCACAAAAACCAGGGATGTCTGGTCACCTTACGTAAAAACACCTTAGCGCATTCAGTGATTCCCAACTTGACCACCACAAGTGCTTGTTGATTGGATAATAAAACTGGACTAATAAAGATCAAGATATCAATCAATCCAATCAATCAAATGTATTTATAAAGCCCTTTTTACAACAGCAGTTTTACAAAGTGCTTTGACAGACACCCGGCCCGAGACCCCCAAAAGCAAGCAACACAAGTGATGCACAGAGGCTAGGAAAAACTCCCTAGTAGGTGGGACCTGGGAAGAAACCTAGAGAGAGGCCAGACTCAAGGGGGTGGCCAGTCCTCTTCTGGCTGTACCGGGTGGGGGATCTGACACAGCCCATTGTAATAAGGTCACTTTGTTTATCAGTGTTTAATTATTGTCCAGCAATGAAGATATGATGGGTGGACTGTGACTATAGTCTTTATGTATCATCAATACAGTTTGGTGGTCTTGTGAAGGAAGAACGTGAAGCCGTCTGGAGATGAAAGCTGGCGTCTTCAGGGGGAAATGTGATCATCAACCGCAGTGACATGGGATCTAGCACAGCAGTGGGTTGGGCACAGGATGGGGACAGGAAGGAGTCACCATCATGCCACATGGTCCTGTCGCATGTTCCTATGGTCCTCCTAGGATGAACATGACATCAAGAACATTAGAGTGGGCATACCTTGGGTCTAGTACCTTGACACAGCTCTGACCCCAAAATGAATATATAATCTGCTTCTGGGGGCAGAAAAACCTCCAGCACATAAACTATTGCAGCATAACATCTGGTGTTGAGACGGGGGGGACAAGAGACGTGGTCCTGCACAAGGAAAGCCTCGGGCAGGAGTAAGCAGGCATGCTTCCAACCCACCCACATTGCCAAGACCACACCTTCAAAGGGTCACCAGCAGACCGTAACCACCGCAGGGGTAGCATTGGAGTGAGGATAACCCAGTAGAGAGAGGGGAGCCTACCAGGCAAGCCAGCATGGGCAGTTCATTAACAGTGCCGTTGTTCTCTTTTAGCCCCCTGGGCCAGACTACACTATACCATAGTGTATAGATGAAGAGATGAGTCTTCAGCATAGAAATGTTGAGACTGCGTCTGCATCTCTCACATGGGTTGGCAGATCATTCACAGAATTGGAGCTCAATATGAGAAAGCCCTTCCACCAGCTGTTTGTTTACAAATTCTAGGAACAGTCAGGAGGCCGGTATCTTGTGAACGTAATGTACATGAGGGTATGTATGGTTGCACCAAATCAGACAGATAAGTAGGGGAAAGTCCATGTAGTGATTTGTATGTTAATAGTAAAACTTTGAAATCAGCCCTAGCCTTAATGGGCAGCCAGTGTAGAGAGGCTACAATTGGGGTAATGTGTTCCGATTTTGCAGTTCTAGTCAGAATTCTGTCAGCTGTGTTAAGCACTAACTGAAGTTTCTTTAGGGTTTTGTCTGGGTAGCCAGAAAAGAGAGCATTACAATAATACAATCTTGAGGTAACAAAGGCGTGGATTAACTTTTCTGCATCATTTTTTGACAGACAATTTCTAATTTTTGCACTGTTCCTGAGATGGAAAAAAGCTGTTCTTGAGATATTTTTTACATGCTCGTCAAGAGAGAGATCTGGGTCCATAGAAACACCAAGGACTTTTACAGTTTTTTCTGATATGACTGTACAACCTTCTATGTTTATTGCCAGATTTGACAGCAGGTCTCTTTGTTTCTTGGGACCTAAAATAAGCATTTCTGTTTTTTCTGTTAAAAGTAAGTAATTTCCTGTCATTCAACTCTTTATATCCAAAACACAGGCTTCCAGGGTGGGCAGTTTTGGGGATTCTCCCTTTTTCACTGAAATGTACAGCTGTGTGACATCAGCATAGCTTTGAAAGTTTACATTGTGTTTCCGGATGACATCACCAAGAGGCAACATGTATAATCCCAAAACAGAACCTTGTGGAACACAAAACATACCTTTGATTGTTTGGAGGACAGACCATCCACAGATACAAACATATCTTTCCGTTAGATAGAATCGAAACCATGCCAAAACATGTCCACGTAGCCCGATATGGGTTTCCAATCTGTCTAGAAAAAT
The DNA here is from genome assembly GCA_016801145.1 of Umbra pygmaea. Taxonomy (NCBI): domain Eukaryota; kingdom Metazoa; phylum Chordata; class Actinopteri; order Esociformes; family Umbridae; genus Umbra; species Umbra pygmaea. Next base: position 29,939 of record JACXGM010000372.1, on the reverse strand, counting down.
GTTGTGGTCAATGGTATTCAAGGCAGCACTGAGGTCCAGAAGCACAAGAACAAAGGGACAGCTCTGGTCGGATGAAACTAGGTTGTTTATCACCTTTACAAGTGCAGTCTCAGTATTATGATGGGGTCTAAACCCAGACTGGAGCTTTTCATAAGTGTAATTAGTTTTTAGGAATGCACTGAGTTGCTGGGCAACCACTTCTTCTAATATTTTTGAGAGAAATGGTAGATTTGAAATAGGCCAGTAGTTGTTTAGTCTTTCTGGGTCAAGGTTAGGCTTTTTTAAGAGTGGCTTCACTACAGCCAATTTTAGGGAGTTTGGTACACACCCAGATACTAGAGAGGAATTTATTATTTTTAGCATATGCGAGCCAAGGAGAGGGAGTAACTCTTTTAGAAATTTAGTTGGAATAGGGTCCAGTTGACAGCTGGAAGGCTTTGAAGACTTTACTTTTTTATTGAAAGATCAAGGGATACAGGATAAAAAAATTCCAGTGTCCTTCCTAAGCCAACATCCTGACTGTTCTGCACAATCTCAGGACATGTGAGTTTAGGGGATATATGCTTCTTAAGGAAGGATTCTGTGATTTGTTTTCTAATGGTAATGAATTTTCATCAAAAAAGCTCATGAATTCTTTACTGTCAAAATGTAGTCCTATTTCATTTGTGGAATTCTGCTTTTTAGTTAAACGTACAATATGTAATATCAATCAAAACAATAATAAAATACATACTTTGCATTAAAAGCAAACATCACTATACCTATATTATATATATTTATTAGTTGTGTACTAACATTATCCTAAATGTTTCCACCAACTTTGAAATCCAGAGAAATTTGTAATATAATTCGAAGACACAGGATGTTTCATTTTGTCACCCGTAATTGGCGTCATATAACCTTCGACTGCACTAGTTGCTCTAAGTTCCAGTGAACCGCCAAACATAACGTGAATAAAGTTATAATATTTTTAACAATACATTACTTTATGTGATCATTTTTTTTCTGCCGGAGATGCTAGATTGGAAGGTTGTCATTGACGACAACAACAAAACCCATGATCCCACGCTACTTCCCGACATCATCCAAGTACATGTTTTGCTATTGTTTTGATTGAGAGCCCCCTGGCGGCCAAAAACTACATATTGTACGTTTAACTTTGCAACTGTATCAAAAATTAATTTTGGGTTATTTTTGTTCTCCTCAATTAGGTTGGAGAAATAGGCTGATCGGACAGAAGTAAGTGCATTACGGTAATGAAGAGTACTGTCCATTCCAAGCTAGTCGAAACACTTCCAACTTGGTAGAACGCCATTTCCGCTCCAATCTTTTGGAGGCTTGCTTTAGGGTTCTGGTGTTTTCTGTATACCAGGGTGCACGTTTCTTGTTACGGATATGTTTAGTTTTTGCGGTGCAACTGCATTCAGTGTGTTACACAGGGTTAGGGGTAAATCTTCAGTTAGATCATTCACAGATGTGTCAAATGTGACATCATTTGTATGGTAGAATGAGTCAGGAAGTGCATCCAAGAACCTTTGGGTTGTTAGAGAATTTATATTACGGCTCTTAAAAGTCCCCGGTTGGGTTACAATTGAAGTTACTGATGTAACAGTAAATGTAAACAAATGGTGGTCTGAAATTCCTGGTTTAAGAGAATAAACACTGAGATCTACAACATCTATGCCATGAGACAATACAAGGTCCAACGTGTGACTATGGCAGTCTGTAGGTCTTGAGACGTGTTGGACAAAACCCACTGAATCAATTATTGCTATAAAAGCTTTTTTCAAGAGGGTCGTTTAAGTTCTCCATAAAAAATCACCACAAATTATAATATTACCTGCCATCACCACTAGGCCAGATAAAAATTCTGGGAATTCACTGTTTAGGTGGCCTGTAGATAGTTGCTATAAAAACAGATTGAGTAAACCGCACAGATTTCATGACTAAAACCTCAAAAGACACAAACCCAGTCATTTTTTGCGTGTAAGTTTAAGATCAGTTTCATAAATGATGGGCACACCACCGCCTTTACCAGATTCACGGGGGATATGGTTACCAATGAAGCCAGGAGGAGAGGCCTCACTAAGGGCAATGAATTCATCAGGCTTAAGCCAGGTTTCACACAGGCAAATCAAATCAAGTTTATGATCTGTAAATAGTTTATTGGCTATAATTGGCTTTGAGGTAAGGGATTGTACATTTAGTAGTCCCATTTTTAGGTTAGTATCTTTTTTTGTAATTAAAATCTTTTTTATTGATGCCAGAAGTGGTGGAGGGCTTTATTTTAGTGAGTTTACTATGGTGAACACCACCTCATTTAGCCTTACACAACCTGGATCGAGGTACAGTCACAGTCTCAATGAGAAAAACTGAGCTCACTTCACTGGCTATGCTAGTGGTGGACTCCTCTAAGCTATCAGACTGGCTAATAGCCTGCAGTCTAACCTGCACCCTATTTCATGGTGAGGCTATAGGAGTTAGGGTGAATCCCATTTCTCTGTCTTACACCTTCCCCTTACCCCTTCCCCTTAGTTTTGCGTGTTCATGTGAGAGTTAGTGCTATCCCAATTCTCATTTAGATCTAGGGGTAGGGCTAAGGGGAAGGGGTGGATACACCTTAAAACCAAGCATTTTCGAGAGCTTACTTGAAACCAAGGGGTACTCAGAATACACTGCGCAACCGGCAACAATGGCAGCCAGATCATCAAGAGAGTCCAATAAATGCATTTTTAGCTTAAATAATTGACTTAGAAATTATGACCGACTTGTTTTGTACTCTACACAGTCCTGTGGATATATATTTGCAACCATGTTCTTAATTTAAACATTTTTAAAAATCGCTAGTTTCGTTACATTGCTGTTGTGAACAACATTCCTGCATTTCAATGACTAGCCTTGAATGGACACCATGCATGTCTACAGTTTTAACTAAACTGTACTACTAAATTAGCAGTGGATTTCGTTTGATATCTTTAAGTTTGTGATCAACACTTGTCGCCTCTGGAGAAGTATCAGCCAGCTAGCGACAATGTATGATAACGTAACTGTAAGCAAGTGGTGTCTCATTTCATAGGGGTATGTTTTCAACCCTACCCCTTACCACTCGGTTTCGAGGGACAAGGGCTAGGGTTAAGATGAAGGGGTAGGGGTAGGGGAAGGGGTAAGACAGAGAAATGGGATTCACCCTTAGACTCCTGTCTATGTTGCTAGATAAAAGAAGAGCACCACTCCAGCTAGGATGGAGTCCGTCACTCTTCAGCAGGTTAGGCCTGACTCTATTTCTGTGCAAGTCCCAAAAAGAGGGCCAGTTATCTACAAATTCTATCTACTGTGACGGGCAGAACACTGTCTTCAGCCAGCGATTGAGAGTCTGCTGTAAATCTCGTCACTACCCCTGACTGGGAGTGGACCAGAGACAATTACTCGATGCCGACACAACTTTCTAACTAATTTACATGTTGAAGCTGTGTTCTGCTTAGTAACCTCTGACTGTTTCATCCTAACATCATTGGTGCCAACGTGAATAACAATATCTCTGTACTCTCTAGCCTTGCCCATTTTTTGATTTCGCTAGCACCAATCTCAGATTAGCCTCTACGTTGGTATCCCTGGCCCCAGGTAAACACTATATAATTGCTGGCTGATTCTTCAGTCTAATATTACGGGTAATGGAGTCACCGATTACTAAACTTTTCATTTTGTCATGTGTCCTGCTTAGACACGTCTGCTGCTCAATCCCCAAGAGAGACGACTCAGGCCCTGAGTCGGAGTCAAGTGGGGAAAACCGGTTGAAAGTATCTGTTGGTGGTTTAGAATTTGACACCAGCGGAGCAGGCTGAAAGCGCCCTTTGCCAGCAACCATGAGAACATTGTCCGGCTGCAAGGACAGTGCGGGGGAGTTAGGATAGCTACTACTATCGGCACTGCCTTGTGGCTCAGACACGTTCTTATCGTTAGCTAAACTGGGATATTCCTTTTCTGGCAACTGCGTCTGAAGCCGAGCCTCTAACTTAGCTATCTTAGCAAGAAGGAGAGAGCAGCAACTGTAGTACGACATGCTACTTAGCTTTCGACTGGTTGTAGTAGATGAGAGACTCCTCTGTTGTCCAATAGCGTCCTGGGGTAGACACTCGTTTTCGAGGCGGAGGTTTCCGAAGTAGTTTCCTGAGGCAGAAACACTGTGTCCAAAAAATAGCGTCCCGAGTTGAAAACATTGATAGAACAATAAACTAGTACTTTGGTAGACTCGTAAAAAGAGAGTTTAGCGTATATGATAAAATATAGATAAACGTTTAAGATCTTGGCAATTTGCCAGTGGCCAACAGCAAGCAACAACACAGGCTAGATATCAACGGAACGACTTTAGCTGTAGTTCCGAAAATGTTGTCTTGACATTACTGTGCAAAATTTCGAACACGGTGGTATACAGTGGTATTCTGATGTTGATTGTCAAGCTTTTTTTACTAAGCCTCTTCACACAAAATGAATAATGGTTGCATTGCAAGGAATGTATACCGCAGTGAGTAGGACTGATGGAGGAATGTATACCGCAGTGAGTAGAACTGATGGAGGAATGTATACCGCAGTGAGTAGGACTGATGGAGGAATGTATACCGCAGTGAGTGGAACTGATGGAGGAATGTATTCCGCAGTGAGTAGGACTGCTGGAGGAATGTATACCGCAGTGAGTAGAACTGATGGAGGAATGTATACCACAGTGAGTAGAACTGATGAAGGAATGTATACCGCACTGAGTAGAACTGATGGAGGAATGTATACCGCAGTGAGTAGGACTGATGGAGGAATGTATACCGTAGTGAGTAGAACTGATGGAGGAATGTTTACCGCAGTGAGTAGAACTGATGGGAATTCTCGTGGTGAGTACAACGGCCGACATTTGATGGTAACATGTTCGAGGACCGGCAAACAGGAGTGGGAGATCACTTCCGCCTCCGTGCACCACGAGTTGTCCGAACAAAATACAGAGAAGCCGTCCAAGTGTATGGCACTGTTCAGATAGTCAGATGTTATCCACGTCTCTGTAAAACAGAACACACAGCAATTCCCCAGATTTCGCTGAACACTGATCCGGCAGCGGAGCTCATCCATCTTGTTGCTGATAGATTGCATGTTTGCAAGCAGCATGCTTGGTATTGGAGGCCGCATAGGTCTGTTCCATAGCCTCACCATAGCCTCACCAACAGTCCCCTACGTGTTCCTCTCTTTCGCCCATATCGATGATTACATCATAAGAATGTAATCAATCACCGCTCACCACAAAGTTTGACTGAATTTGAACAATTCTGCAAGGAAGAATGGGCAAATATTCCCCAATCTAGGTACGCAAAGCTAGTAGAGACATATCCAAACAGACTGAGTGCTGTAATCAATCCTTCCAGAAAAATGCATAGTTTTTTTGTGATTGTTGCAGGCAAAAATACTTGATTATGCAGCATGTTTTCTTAAAAAATGCAATGGATTATGTGGGATATTTATGCAATTTTATGCGATGAAATTGTGGGAACTGGCAAAAATTGAGGGACCTTGCAAAAAATGTTGCGTAATTACAACACTTCATAACGTTCCCATGGCAACAGGGGAAAATGGCTGCTTTTGTGTGAAGTAAACGCAACATTTTTCCACTTTCTGCTAAGATATATTTGACTTTTTTGCAACAAAAATGTGGGGATTATGAATTAATGCAAGCGCCATTGAATATATTTATATATAAAGTATAAATAAATAAATAAGGTAATTATTACAAAGGTGAATAAATAAAGAAGCTAATTAAAAGAGATATATACATGAATGTCTCATTGTATAATTTAATTACTACCTACATTTATTTATTTACTTTATTTGTTGTGCAATTAATCGTATGCTCATTTATTTTTTGAACATTTATTTATTTAAATATTTATTTCTTATTTTGGCAGACTTGGTCCTCCATATACGCAAGTATAACGTTGTATTTATTAGCAGCGTGTGCTAGCGTATCAACAACCGGTATGCTAGCTCACGTTAACGTTAGCTAACACTTGTCAGGATTTTACTTGGGTTTTGGGAAGGGAAAAATACAGACATCCGCCTCCAACCTCTCTGGGAAATGTGTATCTGTGTTACAAATGCCCCAGGCACAATGTTTAACCATATTTTTTTATAAAACTACGACGGTAATAGCCTGCCGAGACCAAAAATATTATACGCCTGTGTTAAAGTCAATGGAGCGCTGTGAAAAAGTGTCGGACCTCTGTGGGAGCTCGTTCTTGGCTGCGCTGTGATTGGTCAATCTACATTCTAGGGTGTGGCTTAGCCAAAGGTGAATTGGAGTGTCATCATCAAACTTGATGTTCCTATTGTGTGTCTACACAGTCTTGGGTGAACAAGGAGTACAGGAGGGGACTGAGTACACAGCCCTGTGAGGAATCCTTGTTGAAGATGTTGTTGCCCACATTCACCACCTGGGGTCAGCCAGACAGGAAGTTGGGAGGGCACAATGGTTTTGAAGGCTGAGCGCTAGTAGGTATAGTGACCTTGTGCTTATGTGGGAGAGCACATTGTGCATCAAGGTGGTGATGGCATTGTCTGTGGATCTGTCAGTGTGGCAGGCGAATTGAAGTGGGTCCAGTGTGTCAGGAGTGGAGGAGACAATTTGATCTTTGACTAGCTTCTCAAAGTACTTCATGATGATGGGATGGTAGTTGTTTATTGTTTTCTTATTAAAAAAACACACAACGTTGTTATTTAGCAAAAATAAAAGTGTATATATTCAAGATGACATTAATTGAAAAAAAGTTTCAGTTCATTCCCTACTGAAAATGAAAAGTTACCTGAACCCAGTCACAGGTGTCCACATACATTTGGCCATAAAGTGTATATTTACCACACCACATCACCAGTGGGCACAGTGTACTAGTCTCAAGTATGTCCTACAATGCATACAGTATAAAGGACAGTTAAACAAATCTCAAAACACTTTATTTGTAATGCTTTGGTTGACTTACATCAGTTTTACATGGTACAAAAGCCAATGAATAGCAGTGCCTGCCACAGGTCAAGAATGACCCACATTTTCTTTTCAGCTATTTTCCCAGCTTGCCTGACCAGAGGGCCTGGATTTTGCTGGAAAGATTTGGAGCTGTTTGAGTATAGACTTATGATAACGTTTGACTCAATTAGCCAGTGTGTTGTCACACTGCTACACAGACTATATTGCCAGAGACAAAGCCCCCCGGGGAAGTCATGTGACCTCACCTGGCAAAAACAGTTCTAGAATGGTCTGTTACCTCTTCACATAGTTGGCTGTCACTCAGTCAGTCATGAAATCAAAGACGTCACCCATGACACAGCACAATGTCATCCTCTGCCTCCCTCCTATACTCTATACCAGAATACATTTCAGCTGGACTCCAGAGAAAATTCCTGTACTGCACAGTGTGTTACCGAGCAATTATTAGCCATTAGAGAAGGCATAATATCTGAGAATGGAATTCTGCTTGACATCACTTGAATGATTCCAATTCCAATCTCATTCCATTTCATCTCAATATTTTTGTGGCTCGCTGGACATCATAGACAAATGTCTTCCATTTACCCTTATTGCAAAGAACGCTCCTTGTTGCAAGGGGTCAAGAACATTCCATAGTTCTGGCTCCATATTCTGTTGCCCTCATCAGGTGTTCACATCTATTTATATCAATCACATTCTCACAAACAGATACGGGCAGCTGCCTACTGAGGTATTCTTCACAAGCAAGATTACATGCTAGAATATGGATCATAGTTCAGCCTCTCAAGATTAATCACATGCTGAGTGTTCTGTATGGAGATTTACCGGTTTACCCCCCAATATTTATCCGAGCGGGATAAGGAGGATGAGCCTCATTTCACTGGTTTTCATGGCACACAAACACCTTCTTTATCTGAAAAAAATGCACCATGTCTGACTGAAAATGCCTCTGTTGGAAATTCTTTTGAGAATAAGGCCTGCGTTAGATAGAGCATGGGAGTACAGGAGATTCAACATGCTTGCACATTAGACACCCCTGTTCCAAGACACCTTGGCATGTTTTATAACTAATGCCAGCTATCAATTAGTCCCCAATCAATAAACCCTCACTAGTAAACCAGCCTGGCTGACACATTTGAACAGGTACTTTGTTTTGTCTTCCACTTTTCGATCTTGCTATCCTTCTTTCTCGTATCTCATTCTATCTATCTCTCTCTCACCTCCCTTGAACGTTTTTGCTCGTAAAAGTTGTTGTCTTTGTAACTCAATAGTTCAACCGAACCTTGAACAAAACATACTAAATAAATTGTGGACAATGATCCCTTTCTTGTGATGTTAGAAAATAAACCACTGCATAGGATCAATAAATATAAACAGTCCATTTACCATTAAATATAAACAGACAAAAAATATTAAAGGTCACAAAAGTATTTGGACAATTTCCATTTTCTTTAGTGATTTGTGGGTATATTTTGAAATTATAATGCGTTTTGTGTCCCCATTTTAGGGATCCAAGATTATTTGGACAGATTAACATTATTACAATACCTTATTCATGTTTGGTACTTGGTTGCATATATTTTGCATGCAATGATTGGCTAGTCTGTGACCCGTAGACATCAGACATTGTGTATCTTCCATGGTGATTATCTGCCAGGCTTGTACTGCAGCCATCTTTACTTACTTAAAAAGTTTGTATTGTGTCTTTTTGCTTTCTCAATGTAAAAGGCATGCTCAATGGATTCAGATGAGGTAATTGACTTGTCAAGAACTTTATACTATTTGCCCCTGGACAACTCCTTCAATAATGCATTCAAATGACTTTAGAGACTTTTGTTTGTCTCTGAGCAGACAAGATGTTGGCACATGGTGAGCATTTTTAGTCATCCACAGACCTCAATAATGCTTTCTTCTAATACACCAAACAGTTAATTTTGACACAATGGTTTGGCTATGTCTCTAATAGATGCATTCTTATATTGTGTACTTTTTATTTTTTTTAGCACAGGGGAGGGACCGGAAATTTAACAAGGGAAGGGACGTCACTGCCTTTCTGCTACTGCTTCGTAAAAAGTGTGAGCAAAATTCCTGCCGGAGTGTATTACTGTAGCTCAGTATGGCGTTTGTAAATGCTGTGAAAATGTATACAGTATGTTCTATTATTTTTAAGATTTTGTATAAAGCCATAAATGAAATAAATATCCTGCCGAAGTTTTAGCCCCTCCTAACCCAAACGTGTGATTGTTGTAAATGTTGTTCGTCCAAAGAATCCACTCACCTGAACATTTTTTTCTCAACTTCTGAATGTGCAAAAAAACTAGCATTCTGACCAGGTCTTGTGTTGTCACCGAAGGTCTGGCCACACGAGGCTACAGTAGGTCAAGCTCAGCTCTAGGGTGACACACCTCGGGGGCATTTTAAATCCATGGCAGACACAACTACAATAGTATTGCTTTATAGCCTTTACAAAACAAGGTTGGTTGGTGAAATGTACCAAAATGTATCAGGAATATAGCAAAACCCTTCAGCAACTGCCATTTTACTGTCCATAGGCTAATAAGAAAATATGGCCCCCCAATACTATATGCTATAAATGTAACCAAATAGTAAGTTTGGACCATTTTGAGAGCAACATTCACACACAGGATCACACATATAGACACACACACAATGTCAATAAAGACATGCCTTTCACAGTATGACAAAACAAAGTTAACTTAATAAATATGTATCTGATAGCAGCTGAATAAACAACATATTATTGCTCTTCGTTGTTTTAGACTGTCTGTCAGCATGATGATTGACAACTTCTGATGTAAATCAGGCGTTATTTGATCGATTTGAATAAAGTATAATCTTATTCACAACAAAAGTATACAATGTTGAACTGTTAGCCAAAAACAGATGATGCAGTCCTGAAAAGAACACCATAATCATCAATGCAGGAACGTGGATTGAAGGTAAAGCCAGTCAGTACGATGAAAGACAACATCAGATGTTCTGCCAAGAAGCACAGTGCCAAGCCTCACCTCCTAACCAATAGGCTGCATAATGGCCCTTCATTGTCCGCTCACCCATCAAATAATGCAAAGATGTACATCTATATATAGTATCAATTAGACCCAGATAAGAAAGCAGTGATTTAAAAAATGCATTGGAGTAAAAAAGCAAAAGCCTAAACTACTGTACTGTGTATGAATTTACATTAAAAGAAAATCAGCTGAACAACTTCATGCTTACCCATGCTTAGGGGCGCAGATGTCTCAGTGGTTAGGGAGACTTTTCACAAGGTTGCCAGTTTGATTCCTAACTGAGCAAAATGTTGTTGTGTCCTTGGGAAAGACACTTCACCTTAATTGCTCCCAGGTTGTTGCTGTAAATAAGAAAATGTTCTTAGTCAACTTCCCTGGTTAATTAAAGGTAAACATTACCTGAGGATAGACCAATGAATTAATAATTCTTGCACAGCGGTCAGGCAATGATAGCCTAGAAGATGTAACTTAGAATTTAGAATACTTGTAGCTGTGCTGCTTCTTGATGCTGTGTTGAACTTCTGACTTGAAATATTGTCTCCATTCTCCTTTTTGGCTAAATTGATTTGTTAGCTATGTCACAAAAGGCAACCTGACAAGCAGGGCTTTTGTTGTTGTAACATAAACTGAGTCTGAAAGACATTTCCTACCTTAATGTAAGCCTAATTGCCCTAAATATAAATCCATATTTTAGTGCCAGCAGCACAGTTTACATTGCGCACAAAGGCCCAAGATACCTTTAAGTAACACTTAGTGGTCAGTTTGCTGTTGCTTCCTGTGGTTGCAATGTCACTTACTTAGAATGTGTGAGTCAAAGCAACTTCAGCATCTACTTTTTCAGCTTTGGTCAAATTCAACAATAGCTCCTTCTCAGAATTTGTTGGGATGCCGGTGCATATAAGCCCCACAAAAACTGCCAAAATAATATGTACCAAAAATACTGTATTATTACCTGTAACTTGTTGGAAATTTGAAAATTGATTTGTAGACTCCAGATGCTGTGTTGATCTTCCGACTTGAGTTTCTGACTCTGTTTTCTTCCTGGATAAATTGCTTTGTTTGACCTCTATTGAAAAGGTTAGGGTTAGCAGGCGGGGAGGACAACGGGGCTGGCCACGGGAGAGTCCAAGAGCAGCAGGGCGCAGTGTGGTCATGGTGGATCGGATGATAGAAGGGGATCTGGTAGATGGAGGAGCTGGTGTTGCAAAAACAAGATGCTCAACTGCATCGACGAGCCTTCCCACACTGTCTGCTATGCACCCCAGGTGCCGCAGCAACATCTCCAAGTGGCTCAGGTGGGTGTTGACATGTCGAACACTGTGCTTGAGGCTGCTCAACTCCCTCTCCAGCATACTGAATCCAGCCTGCTGGACTCCGAGGAATGGATGGCCCTCCTGCCTCATGAGGCTCCTGCATCAAGGTGTGGGTCGGCTTGCCTCTCTTCCCGACCTCAGTGATGATTTGCTCCACCGTCTCTTCTCCCTCCACAACTGCACCCTGTTCCTGCCTATTGGGACCAGCCTCACAAGCTTCAACCAGCAGAGCTGCATGAAAGTTACAGTTAATTTACAGTATTGCATGTTTTTGGTGGCATGTGTTATTGTCAAATTAACACATTTCCCAAGAAACCTAATGCTTTTGACATCATGTCATCATTGCAATAGCTTGAACATCCACCTCTACCCCCAAATCTGTCAATGCTTTCCACACTGAGGGTAGAGGCAGCAATGCCCTCAACTGACGTCAGCTCGTCAGTGTTTGTAGGTGGTCCTCCTCCTGTTGCCAATTGTTGTTTGCGGTGAGCGGCAAGCGTTTGTTTCCACCGTCTCAAGACATCATTGTACCGTTTTCATTGTGCAACGGTTCTAGTGATGCCAGATAAGGAGGACACACTTACCGCTACCTCCTCCCACGCCTTCTTTACCTCGTGTACTTTTGGTGGGATAGTGCTTGTGCCATATATGATCTGCTCGCACGCTTTCACTTCACACATGAGCAGATCAGTTTGTTCTCCTGAAAATCTCTCATTCCTGCTTGGCAATTCCGCCATCATAATAGCAATGTGTCAATGTACAAGCACGCCTGACCTTTAACACTAGACCTGCCAGGCTTTCCAAACTACCTATAACCAGGCCCCGTTAAGAATTTAGAGGCCCCTGGGCAAAATGTCTTGTAGGGCACCCCACCCACACAATCAAGTTTTTAAAGTTTTTGTTACTATTTGCTGGTAACACCCATATATTGTACTGCATTATTACTGGATGGAGCCATGTGTGACGTCACCCATTGGTTTGTTAAGATCTGATTTGGGTCATCGAAATTGCCATTCCGGGTGCAGACATCTTGGTTGCGGATGTGACAATTTTAGACTAGAGGGAGTAGTAATTTAGCTAGCTAACAGATATTAATTGGGATGCTAACGAAAAACAGTATTAAAACATAATGTAAAATGTTACTTACTGGAGAAAAGTGAAAAGCCAACTGCTTTGAGTGTCTTGTCGTACAACTGAACGCCATAACCATGCCCAAAACGCCCCTTTGCTTTATCGTCGATTTTAAAAACAACAAGACCATAATTCAAATAATTAACATCATGATAAACTGCAGAAGGCTTAAATCTAGCGATTGAGACCATTTACTCATTTTGAAAATGTTTAATGAGGTAATAAATCAAGTATAGTATGGCTCTCATTCTCATAGACTATTACAGAAACCAAGCTCCTTTGCAACCAGACGTATCACCCCCCAGCTAGAATTCTGATAGAATGCAGGTTTAAGGCATTTACTCATTTGCGCCAATTTGCCAAACCGGATGCTCACCCTGTGGTAACACCTCTAGTGAGCAACTAGCTGGCATATGCAAGCACATAGTGCCTCACCTTTACCAATCCAGTTTTATGAATCAAATTCTTCCATAATTCACACACAAACACATACACACACCCATTAATGTTTCCTTCCTGTCTGTCTCTTACCTGTCCTGTCCTGTTCTCCTCGGCTCTCCAGGGGTTGCCGCTCTCTCTTTCCCCCTCTCCTCTTTATGTGAGGAAAAGGATGCAAACTGTATAGGTCAACTTGTCAAAAACCGTGAAAAATCTTAACTGAAGTTTCTTCCCCAAATGTTTTTTACTCTTCTTTCTAATCTTTCTATTTTATACTAAAAGATTCTGCACTTATATATTTAGCACTTTATTATTCAAGGCCACTAGGCACTTTGTTAGATGATTTAATGGTAGTAGACACATAACAAGATGCTGTAAGTATTCTGGTATAATATTGTTTGCCTACAAATTACAATTGCTGGTGTATGACCTGTCCAAATTTTGACAAATGTACTACATGTAAGTCGCTTTGGATAAAAGTGTCTGCCAAATGCTCTAAATGTAAATATCAAATGTAAACTAAAGTAGCTTGTTTTTTTGATAATACTATATTTAATTTAACCTAAAACCTTTATGACAGCCACATCCCACTTGAGCACCTGCCACCACTACTGTTTCTCTCCATCTAGCTGCTGCACTAGTTTAGCGTTTACAGTGCTGCTCCCAGTGACAGATGATCGCAGAAGCAAAGCAAACATACAAATATAATGCTCTGTTCTTTTCTCATGCTCATGCACATGTTTGGGTTGTTTCCAGTCAGAAAAAACACTAACATATATATTTTTCTTGGTAGAAAATCAGGCAAAGCAAAAAATAGTACCTGTAAATGGTGTAAGGGAGCGCACCTTACCATCCAAACCCCCATCACGAGTTGAGGCTAGATATTTGCTTTTTCTATTATGAAAGGCAGCAGGATGCACATAAGAACAGCATGTGCATCCTTGTCGATTGCCCCCCACAATATCGGGTCAGACATGTGATTAAACCTGTGCTTGTTGCTGTTGCTACCGGTACAGCTAGCAGGTTGTGCTGCGCTGCTAACACTAGCCTCCTCGGGTCCCTGGTTAGCTTGCTCGTCATGATCTACCACACATTCCTCACACCTGTCCTACACTTGTCCTACTGGGCCTGGCTACTTTTGAAGAATGTTTTGATAGATGGAACCTGTCTTAATAAAGACTCCTCCCTCTCCTTTTCTCTTTTTCATTTGCGTTTAGTACAACCGCTTCTCTCACTTATTTTCTTGACTTACTACGGCAGATCCCACAGTCCGTTCGATTCAGCACAGGGTTATTTGAAGGCTGCGCAGGGGCGGGTTGTTACGTCAGTGCTTTCCACACCTGCGCTTGACCAATTATATATCCATCCATCCTTTTTCATCCGCTTATCCGGGATTAGGTCGCGGGGGCAGCAGCTCCAACAGGGGACCCAAAACGTCCTTTTCCCGAGCAACATAACCAGCTCCGACTGGGGGATCCCGAGGCGTTCCCAGGCCAGGTTGGAGATATAATCTCGCCACCTAGTCCTGGGTCTTCCCCGAGACCTCCTCCCAGCTGGACGTGCCTGGAGGCGCCCAGGGGGCATCCTTACCAGATGCCCAAACCACCTTAACTGGCTCCTTTCGACGCAAAGGAGCAGCAGCTCTACTCTGAGATCCTCAGGGATGACTGAGCTTCTCACCCTATCTCTAAGGGAGATGCCCGCCACCCTCCTGAGGAAACCCATTTCAGCCGCTTGTACCCTGGATCTTGTTCTTTTGGTCATGACCCAGCCTTCATTACCATAGGTGAGGGTAGGAAAAAAAACTGCCTGGTAGATTGAGAGCTTTGCCTTCTGGCTCAGCTCTCTTTTCGTCACAACAGTGCGATACAATGAGTGTAATACCGCCCCTGCGGCGCCGATACTCCGACCAATCTCCCGTTCCATTGTTCCCTCACTCGCGAACAAGACCCCAAGGTATTTGAACTCCTTCACTTAGGGTAAGGATTCATTCCCTACCTGGATTAGGCACTCCATCGGTTTCCTGCTGAGAACCATGGCCTCAGATTTAGAGGTGCTGATCCTCATCCCAGCCGCTTCACACTCGGCTGCGAACCGATCCAGTGGTGCTGAAGGTCACAGGCCGATGATGCCATCAGGACCACATCATCTGCAAAAAGCAGCAATGAGATCCTCAGCCCACTGAACTGCAACCAATCCCCACCTCGAATACGCCTCGATATCCTGTCCATAAATACTACAAACAGGATTGGTGACAAAGCGCAGCCCTGGCGGAGACCAACCCTCACATGAAACAAGTCTGACTTACTGCAGAGAACCCGGACACAGCTCTCGTTTTGGTCATACAGAGATTGGATGGCCCTAAGAAGGGACCCCCTCACCCCATACTCCCACAGCACCTCCCACAGTATGGGACCCGGTCATACGCCTTATTTAAATCCACAAAACACATGTAGACAGGATGGGCATACTCCCATGCCCCCTCCAGGATCCTTGCGAGAGTAAAGAGCTGATCCGTTGTTCCACAACCAGGATGGAATCCGCATTGTTCCTCTTCAACCTGAGGTTCGACTATCGGCCGAACCCTCCTTTCCAGCACCTTAGAGTAGACTTTACCAGGAAGGCTGAGAAATGTGATACCCCTGTAATTGGCACACACCCTCTGGTCCCCCTTTTTGAACAGGGGAACCACTACCCCAGTCTGCCACTCCTTTTGGCACTGTCCCAGACTTCCATGCAATATTGAAGACAGCCCCTCCACACCCAGAGCTTTCAGCAATTCTCGACGGATCTCATCAATCCCTGGGGCTTTGCCACTGTGAAGTGTTTGACTACCTCAGTGACTTCCACCAGGGGAATTGACGACAATCCCCCATCATCCTCTAGCTCTGCCTCTAATATAGAGGGCATAGAAGTAGGATTCAGGAGTTCCACAAAGTGCTCCTTCCACCGCCCTGTTACCTCCTCAGTTGAGGTCAACAGAGTCCCACCTTACTGTATACAGCTTGTAAGGTTCCCCGCTTCCCCCTTCTGAGGTGGCGGACGGTTTTCCAGAAGCACTTTGGTGCCGACCGAAAGTCCTTCTCCATGTTTTCTTCGAACTTTTCCCACACCCGCTGCTTTGCCTCTTTCGGGCCCTTCGGTACCCTGCAACTGCTTCTGGAGTCCTCCGGGATAACATATCCCGGACTGAGTCCTTCTTCAGTCGGACGGCTTCCCTGACCACCGGTGTCCACCACGGTGTCCGTGGGTTACCGCCCCTTGAGGCACCCAAGACTCTAAGACCACAGCTCCCCACCGCAGCTTCAGCAATGGAGGTTTTGAACATTGTCCACTCGGGTTCAATGCCCCCAACCTCCACAGGGATGCACGAAAAGCTCCTCCGGAGGCGTGAGTTGAAAGTCTGTTGGACAGGGGCCTCCTCCAGACGTTCCCAATTCACCCGCACTACCCGTTTGGGTTTACCAGGTCTGTCCAGAGTCTTCCCCCACCCCCTGAACCAACTCACCACCAGATGGTGATCAGTTGACAGCTCTGCCCCTCTCTTCACCCAAGTGTCCAAAACATACGGCCTCAGATCAGATTAAACAATTATAAAATTGATAATTGACCTTCGGCCTAGGGTGCTCTGGTACCAAGTACACTTATGAGCATCCCTATGTTCGAACATGGTGTTCATTATAGACAATCCATGACTAGCACAGAAGTCCAACAACGAACAACCACTCAGGTTTAGATCAGGGAGGCCGTTCTTCCCAATCACGCCTCTCCATGTGTCTCCATCATTGTCCACGTGTTGAATACCCCCAGCAGAACTATGGAATCCCCAACTGGAGCCCCATACAGGACTCCATTCAAGGTCTCCAAGAAGGCTGAATACTCTGAACTCCTGTTTGGTGCAAATGCACAAACAACAGTCAGAATTTTCCCCCCAGCAACCCGCAGGTGCAGGGAGGCGACCCTCTCGTCCACCGGGGTAAACTCCAACGTAACGGCGCTCAGCCGGGGGCTTGTGAGTATCCCCACACCCACTAGGCGTCTCACACCCTGGGCAAGAAGAAAAGAGTCCAACCCCTATCCAGGAGAATGGTTCCAGAACCTAGACTGTGTATAGAGGTAAGGCCCACCAGATGTATTTGGTAGCAATCCACCTCCCGCACCAGTTCTGGCTCCTTCCCTAACAGAGAGGTGACGTTCCACCTAAAAAATCCACCTGTTGCCCAGGTCTGGTCCATCGAGGCCCCTGAACTTCACTACCACCCATTTGGCAGCGCACCCGACCCCAGCGGTTCCTCCCACAGGTGGTGGGCCCATGGGATGGAGAGGGAGGTGCCAATTTGCTTCTTTGGGCTGTGCCCGGCCAGGCTCTGTGGCAAACCCGACCACCAGGCGCTCGCTGACGAGCCCTCCATCCAGGCCTGGCTCCAGATGGGGGCCCCGGGCTTCCTCCGGGCAGGGTCGCTCTTCCTCTTCCTCGCTTCTTCATTGGAGTATTGGTGAACCATTCTTTGTCTGGCTCCTCACCTGAGACCACTTTGCCATGGGAGACCCTACCAGGAGCACAAAACTCCAGACAACACAGCCCTCAGGTTCATAAGGACACCCAAACCTCTCCACCACGATAAGGTGATGGTTCCCGGAGAGGACCAATTAAATAATTATATTTAAATGAATACAAATATCAGCATGCCTTTTCTCTGGTTATACATGGTGTCATTATTTGAAATGTATTGTTTTTTTTCCTTTGCTTGGGCCCCAAGTGCGCATGGTCCCCTGGGCCCATGCCCATAATGCACATTGGGTAATCCAGGCATGCCTATAACCGCCAACTGCTGACGCCCATCAGTTAAAAACCGCTCTCTCCTCCGCAGCCTCCAGCCAAGCCATCACTGCATCCAGCAATCAAGAGCATCACCCCTATTGTGGTTTATAGGCCTAAGTAAAACTCAAAACAGATTAATTACATGTATATTTTTGTTGTTTTTGAAGGTATTATATATTAGTAGAATACAATAAAATATATATAATATCAAAGGATATATACATGCTGTAGTAGCCTATTTTCATATATTATTTTGCCTTTATATAACTACATTTCTTAAGTCTATAGAATAAATATCCACCACATTTACTTAATTCAGAGATAAACCAGTTATACTTTTCTTTCTGTAAAATTTTGTTGATGTAGAAGGTAAAAGCGATTTTCTTATGCAGATTGCATGTTGCGCAATTAGAAAGCGGGGCTATTTAGCAGTTTAATTCATAAAAAAATGTGTTCCATTGTTGTGCTGAGATAAAGACTCGAAGCGTAACATTAATTGGGTTCAAGCAAGCTTTGCATTGCAAAACAGCACGCTGTAAAGACCGGTTTGTCTTCATTCAAACCCTCTTCTGTGTAGGTGAATATATATATATATTAAATATGTACAGCTGTTTTAAAAAGCGAGGCTCGATTGATGTATTTTTTCCTTTTCAAGTCCTTTTCAAGTTTCCTGTTTATATTACAGTGAAAACCAAACAATTTCACCTCACACATTGTCTTTGTGATTGCTAATTAGAGATTAAAAAGTTAGAGGCATTGTGTAAAATATGTTTTATTTTGTTGATGTATAATGTAAAAAAACTACAGTTATACCACAGTTATGCTCAAAAAATGGCAATGACACTTTTCTTCAATTCATTATCATTTGCCCACTTAATATTTTGTCCCCACCATTTTTCAACCATAAATATTTTTAGCCTATAAAATGAAAATCCACCACATTTACTTCATTCAGCAGTAAACCAGTTTTCTTTCTGTTTTGTTTTGTTGATTTACAAGGTAAAAAAACGATCTTCAACTAACTTATGCAAATCACATGTTGCACAATTAGAAAGTGGGGCTGTAAGGCTCCCTGTTTTGCCATTTTATTAATTTAAAAAAATGTGTTCCATTGTTGGATGTTATTCGGAAACAAATAGCCTGAATAATTACATCTCATATTTATGCTGTTGTATTTTATGTTTGTTCATTTTCAAATTTGGGTTTATTAGGTTAATGGTAGAACAACTCATTTGAAGTAGGATATAGTTCTATCAACAAATGAAAAGGAAATGTAACCATGTATCATTTGATCATATTTGATTACAAATATTATTGAATTACTTATTTTGTCAGTTAAATTATTACATTATATTGCAAAGACTAAAGTCAAACATATTTTAGGACATGACACACATTATTTAGTTAATTCTCAGCCAGGGCTAAAGATCTTTTGTCTGAGGTTATTATCCATTCAGCCATTGACAGCATTCATTCAGTGAGAGGTGCTTAGCGCCTGGTTTGCTAAGCGCCTGGGTATCAGATAATTGGCTGGGTACCAACATTAGGAGGCATCTCATTTTGGTTGTTTTAGTAGGAATTAGGGGTAAATGAAACATAAAAATCATCTATAAATAGCTTTCTGTTTGAGATTTTTTAAATTGGACAACGGAATAATGTAAAATACAAATTCAATATTTAGGAAAAGTCAAGGAAGGAGGTGGGTGTAGCTTTCAAAATCACAGATATAGTTTAATTTCAAACTCAAACGCCAGATGGCGTCGGCATTTGGCGGTTCTAGTTTTAAAGGGAATGGGTGATGACACTCTGATTGGTTTATTTTTTTTTCCACCGTTAAACTAGCAAAAGTGGATTTAGACACACCCAAAGCCCATGCGCTTAATGCTGTGCACTTAGATCTTTAAATAGGGCCCCAAGTGTCTAAAGGATATTCAAACATCAATATCATCATGTTTTTAGAGAAGATTATTGATCTATGTGTGGCAGGGTAGCCTAGTGGTCTAGGTTGTAAAATATACACTCACCTAAAGGTTTATTAGGAACACCATACTAATACTGTGTTTAACCCCCTTTTGCCTTCAGAACTGCCTTAATTCAATGTGGCATTGATTCAACAAGGTGCTGAAAGCATTCTTAAAAAATATTGGCCCATATTGATAGGATAGCATCTTGCAGTTGATGGAGATTTGTGGGATGCACATCCAGGGCAGTAAGCTTCCGTTCCACCACATCCCAAAGATGCTCTATTCGGTTGAGATCTGGTGACTGTGGAAACGATTTTAGCAGAGTGAACTCATTGTCATGTTCAAGAAACCAATTTGAAATGATTCGAGCTTTGTGACATGGTGCATTATCCTGCTGGAAGTAGCCGTCAGAGGATGGGTACATGGTGGACATAAAGGGATGGACATGGTCAGAAACAATGCTCAGGTAGGCCGTGGCATTTAAACTATGCCAAGAAAACATCCCCCAAACCATTACACCACCACCACCATCCTGCACAGTGGTAACAAGGCATGATGGATCCATGTTCTCATTCTGTTTACGCCAAATTCTGACTCTACCATCTGAATGTCTCAACAGAAATCGAGACTCATCAGACCAAGCAACATTTTTCCAATCTTCAACTGTCCAATTTTGGTGTGCTCTTGCAAATTATAGCCTCTTTTTCCTATTTGTAGTGGAGATTAGTGGTACCCGGTGGGGTCTTCTGCTGTTGTAGCCCATCCGCCTCAAGGTTGTGCGTGTTGTGGCTTCACAAATGCTTTCTGCATACCTCGGTTGTAACAAGTGGTTATTTCAGTCAAAGTTGCCCTTCAATCAGCTTGAAGCAGTCGGCCCATTCTCCTCTGACCTCTAGTATTAACATGGCATTTTTGTCCACAGGACCATTCTTTGTAAACCCTATAAATGGTTGTGCATAACAACCCCAGTAACTGAGCAGATTGTGAAATACTCAGACCGGCCCGTCTGGTACCAACAACCGTGCCACGCTCAAAATTGCTTATATCACCTTTTTTTCCCATTCTGACATTCAGTTTGGACTTCAGGAGATTGTCTTGACCAGGACCACACCCCTAAATGCATTGAAGCAACTGCCATGTGAATGGTTGAGAGGATCATTGCATTAAGGAGAAATTGAACGGGTGTTCCTAATAATCCTTTAGGTGAGTGTATTCTGAATAATGATGGGCAATGGCCTTGCCTGAGTGGAGCTTAATGTATACATATACAGGCATCAAAGTCTTTTTTAACATTTTATGAAAGTACAGATTCAGTGCTTAAAAAGGGCATACCAATCATTGCAATTGGACGAACAATGGGACTTGTTTGATGCTTTAACTGTTGACACAATTGTAACTGAAATTCTGAGATATTCCCCCTCAAAGTTTTGCCAGGTATAGTAGGTTACTTTTGGAACTCCATAGCCTACAATGTGTTTTGTTTGAGAGATCATTTCTGAGATTGTGAGCCTGGGCAGTTTAGCTAGCTAATATTGGAGAAATTGTAGTTTCATGACCGTCAAACAATAAGTGCTTGTCACTCGTCCAGAAAAAAAATAGCAAAATGGATTATCATCCAATATGAATAATACAAAGGATGTTGAGATTTTTGGGTAATTGCAAAAAAAGAGTGCAGGTATTCATTTTGATGTTTTGGAGATCATATTCTGGTAAAATGGTGTGTGTGTATGAAGTATGTATGGATCAGCTCTGTTATCAATCGTTGTAAATGTATATTATTACAATTTTATTTGAATAGGCCCTAATTTGAAACATGGACACTACGGCCACACTGCAATTTAGCCTTTTTATCAAATGTGTGGTGATGAAAAGGGCTCACCACAGCTTTGATTCATGTTTTATGTCTGCTTATCTGTTTTCCGGACTTTCTATCACTTGACTGTGTACATGTTAATGTTTGTCCAATATATCACCTTCAATTAGTTCACAACTGCATCCACTTCTTGCCATCGTTCAGTGTACCTTACTTAAGTCTTGTCAGTTGGTATATCAGCTTTCGGTCATTGTTGCGTGTAAGTCTGTGTATGTTAGTGTTGTTGTTTGATGTTTATTGCTATTTTTCCCCCTCAAGGCTTCTTTATTTTGTATCAGTAATATTCATATTAAACAAAATTTTATTTTTTTTCATTACCCTTCGCTTCGTTCGTCTCAACTCCATAGCATCGTCTCAACACTATGGCATATTACAGTGATCCTTGTTATATTATTTGAATTGTTATATTATTTGAATTGTTATATTTATTTAATAGGATTTGGTTTTCGCATCCAGATACCCTACTCGTGATAATGCTTAAAATGTTGGAGCTGCACAAGCAGTGTACAGCAGAAAAATGTTAGTCTAAACACATCAACAAGCGCTCCTATGCCAACTAATTAAATTGATAGTGCCATGAAATAAAAATATCCAGCTGTAAATCTTGTATTGTTCAGTCAAACTATATACAGACAAACATGTTTTATATGATCACCCCTCACACTCATCTCAAGTTAACTGACTGAAAATCAATGAAAATACCCCCCCCCCAAAAAAGTGATTTTAACCACATAAAAAGACATATTGCAATATCGAGCAAAATCATCACAATATCATTGTTTTTAGCATTGTATGGTAATGTTCACTACATGGGCTTTTATGTATAACCAATAATCAATTTCATTAAGCAAAGAGCATTGTCTGTTACTTTGCAGAGTTCTCTATACATGTATTGCATCAGGAACCATGTATTCTCAGATACCAAGACTCTCCGCAGGGTGTATTGATGCTACAACACTATATTTGGATACAACATTAAGACTAGTCTGTTTCATCTACCTAGAAATAGGTATAGCAGTACATGAAATATTTTGTTGTAGAAATATGTTGAATATGGTTAAATATTTTCCAAATCTACAAAATAAACAGACAACAAAAATGATATGCTTTGCAGAACAATATCATCTCACTATTATTGCTTCCTTGTTACCAATATTAGGTTAGCACAAATATTATGCTTTATTTTGAGTCAGGGAGAGTATATTCATTTTGCAGGCAGGGAAAGACATGCAGCCCGATAGAGGCTGTGTTTAAGATGCTCTAGCACGCCACTGCCTGGCCAGACTGGAGCACATACATACCGGTACATCTAGGTGTCTATTAATATTCACTTACAAACTCCCTCTGCAGTTTGTGATGCATGCTTTTCTATTGAAAATATGCTAATATAATCACCAGCAATCACCTTCTGGGAATGTATTATTTACACAATTACCTTTTCTGTCTCTCTGACATTGTGAATGGATTGCGTTGTGCGCTTAAAAGTTAGATGTCCTTTACTGTTATCAACATCCTCAGAGATCCTCAATCTTAAATGTATCCTAGTTCTTTGAATTCAGAAGTAGGCCAATTAGTATGTTTTATGTATAAACACACCAACATTGCAATGATCTGTCTGTCACACATGAGCACAGCATGTGTGTACAGCTGGCTTGCTTTAACTGCTTTGCACTCTGTAAAATGATTATGAACTAATAACATGTTATTACGGTTAAGAAAAGACTACCCATCGGGCATTGTTAACTTTCTGTTAAATAAGACAGGCTGTATGTGTCATTCATCCAGTAACGGTGCCTTTTAATATCTATTGATCAATTATCCTTTTGAGACCTGGCATCACACCATCCAGAGCCTTTATCACTCTGTGATGTGATTAGAGGAGGCTGCAGACAATATATGGCCATTACAAGATGTACGGCAGATAAAATACAGTTTATGTAATCACCATAACATACAGGTAAAATGCATGTATACAGTGAATTTTTCCATCACTTCAGCACACTGGATTTTAAATCTCTCATCGGAGACCGCCAGACGATTTACAATTTCTTTTGCAGCTTTGATTCACAGAGTTAAGGGCTTGGTGATTGATTGACAGGTTGATTCATGTATACTTGCTCTGGAGAAGATCAAACCTTTCCTGAGGAGAGGTTTGACAACATCTTATTTAGCCAATGACATCATCTGAAGGAGTATGCAGTTTTTTTGAATGGTTTTGTGGACTAGATGGGCATCTACAACATCTTCTATCTATCAAAGTACTGTGAGCTTTGTCAGTTCATAAAATTGCGGTTGGCTGTAGCTGCTTCTGTGTAGTCTACTTCATGACATTCTGGGTGTTGTAGTTAAAAAATGGGTGAAGGGGTATTGTAGTTCAGAGCAGTGGAAGCTGCATGGTGGATGCCCCATTACACCAAACTCCTGTAAGCACAAATACAATGATTTCTCTATCTTATTAACACAGCAGAAAAATACATAATATTGATACTCTTTTCACAGAGAAGAAGGAAGTCAAGATAGGGAAGAAGGAGCTTTATAAAATGGGTTCGGAGATATCTGCAAATTGATTGGCTAAAATTGAATTCCAAGCCTATCACAATTCCCTGATATCTGCACATAGAATGTAACCTAATCAAGTGCAGTAGTATGTAATCAAAAAGTATCACTACACCAACTTAAGGAGCTAACCTGTCATGAGTTGTTGTGAGGTGTGTAGAGAGGAGACCGAGAGGCAGGTAGTAGTTTGTTGTTGGTTATTTATATTTGCTTACACAAGTTATTAATCCAGAGCGCATACAGGGTTGGTTGCAGGGTACACGGAATAGCGAAGTACACATACAGACAAGCTAAATGGACTCACTTCTCACAACCTCTAGCAATGGGTTGCAGTGTACACAGAATAGCGCAGTGTACATACATACAAACTATACAGACTCACTTATCACAACTAACTAACGTGGCTCCTGGACAGACTTAGAAAATGGACATAAAGTAACAAACACACTAACTAAACAGTAATCAACACCGAATGACAATCTAAAAATGAACCGCGCCTTCCTCTCCTTCACCGGGGACTAATGTAGAGACCGAGTTAACCAGCTGACAGTAATTAGGTGATAGATCAACTCGGTCCCCAATCAGCACCAGGTGAAAGAGAGGAAGGCGCTATACAGCACATTCTATACAACAAAAACCGACAGTGCATAAGCACTGGCATATAAAGGAAAAACACAAGTCAATACATATTTATAGTCCATACCCGGTCCATGTCTATTCCAGCCCAATCAGGGCTGGATGTGACATAACCAAAATAAAAACATGGCAGACAATTCCTCTCGTTTCAAGTGTCAAAACCAAATTCCAAATAAGACCATCTACAAAATAAACAAGATTTTAATAATCACTCACCTCAAAAAGATTGTTGCCGATGTAGACATGCTAGCCAGCTACAGGTTTTAAGTAATCGAATCAGTTTTGTAATAGTGTTTTTTCATGACAATGCGATGGCTAGCTAGTGGCTGTCCTATTTCAACATACTTGTAGCTCGCTCGTTAGCCTAATTGTCTTAGCTATCACTCACATTACACAACCTGTATTTTCCAAAGCCACTACCTCCACCCCTTGGAAAGAGTGAAGAACTGACTCCCAAAAACAAATGCACTAGTAGACATTACACCTGATTCTAATTTATATTACGGAACAGTTGGACTAGTTATGGGGCTTTTCTAGTCTGATTCAGGGACTGGTACCAGGCAATGGATTATCCATAAAAGTGCTGCGTATTGCTATACCACACATCACGGGTTGGGTTGTGTACCCATAGACCCCTTTTTTCATATTTTTTTAGAAATCAAGGAATATCGTTTTGACAGCTTTATATTATAAGGGTTTCTCTGAAAGGTTATTACAGTAGCCTACCATTCTCACATACATTAAGTCTGCCCTTATTCTTAACTTTTTGTTTTCCAGAAAAGATTGTGGATTTAGGATTTAATGGATGTATTTAAATGTCAACAGAAATCATTCTCTGATCGGTCATATAGAAGCACTTTTATGGCCAGTACCTGATACAAGAAGTCCACCTGTATTCATAACTTTCATTCCCAGACAAGATTGTGCATTGTGGCTTTTAATGGATGTATTTAAATGTATCCAGAAAAACAATTCAAAGAAACGCACTTGCAATGCAATTGGCCTGCACAGATGTTGGCTTGACTGCGTTAGCCATAGTGTCGTCACTACAGTACGGCTAATAGGCTGATTGATGTTGACAGGGTGGAGTCTGTATCAACCAAACATTTGAATTGCATAAACAAATGCATCACTAAAGCACACTGGAAAAATGTGTGTCATTTAAATTAAATGGAACTGTAGGTAAGTGTTCAGACCTTTTTATAAATGACATAAATGATCAGGGCCCGGTTCCCCGATAACGTTCACTCTTAGCCCGCTAAGAAGACTCAAAAAGATATATCTTACCGAAGTTGTTTATGATCTTAAGTGTGTTCCCCGAAGTGTCTCTTAGGAAGCTTCTTATCACGCTGCCTCTTAAGTGCGACGTTACAAAGGCGCTCTCCCAAGGGAAAGTGCTGAATTAGTTTGCATCGATTGCTCAGGAATCGATTTTTCCCTTCACCGCGAAGGTGCATACGGCGTTAAGAAAGACAACACGTAATATGTAAATGAAACTTTCCTCAAATTATTTCAGTAACATTTATTTTAGAATAGTTTAAGTTATCAGTAAAATATAGAATTATTAATTCAATTATCAAATTGTCAGTAATGTGTTCATACGATATGTTGTGAAAGGTAGACGAACCGGGTATCCCTCGCTAACCATCCACTCTCCTCCTTACTACGCGCATTTTCATTAAAAATACTTGATCATCAACAAGATTGTATGTCATTCTGTCATCCTTAATGAGTCAACAATTGATTCTCTAATGCCATTGGAAACCTACGCATAAAATCTTGCTCTATCTATGAGATACCTTATTTATCCACAAGGAAATTAAGCAGTGTCAATCTAAGTGCACATTCATATATAAAGGATCCTTTGAAGAGGCTGCGTAAAGACATTAGTTCATAATGTACATTATTATCTGTGTGTTTGACAACGCGTAAGGCTACGCATAAGGCTATGCTTGAGGCAAAGCAGCAGAAAGGGAATCCTCTGACAACCATGTGACCTGCGTTCAATCCCCAATAAATTAATGAAGATGAATCAGCAATGTGACGTGCTAATTTGGGCATATGTCAACTTTTGACTGAGAAATTCCGCCGCATTAGCCTGGCAAGCGCAGGTCTGAGAAGGTCCAGCACCTCCATAATGACTTGTCTTGGGAGGCGAAATTTTTTTAATATAGCCACGTCAGGCAAAATGTCAAAAGGGTTTAAGTTTTGCCGAATAAAACAATTGACATGGACTAAACGGCTCCGCTGCCGGCGCCATCTTTGATTCAATACAAGGACACGTTGGATCGCTGCCATAGTTGGTCGCTTACTGGACACCACCATGCTTACCCATTTATAGATCTTCGCCATTTAGAGCCAAATTGTTTGCCAGACTTTACTTATCAAATATGATTGCCAATTTAAACGCTTTAATTACATTACGAAATAGCCTAGGCTAATTACCACATATTAGTTCTGATACCAAATAAAGTCAATTTCCTAAATAGGCCTGTGTCCATTGCGAACATATTTTATTATAGTTATAAAATGTCCATAAAACCATTGTTGTAGTGGCGGCGACTAGCGGCTTGAGCTCAAACAACGCTAAGAGAGAGCTACGAATGGTCCAGACCAACCTTACGAAAGTGTGACTTACAAAAGATATACTTAGCGTACGAACGTTTTGGGAACCGTGCCATTAGGTTAAGAGAGAGGTTAAGGAATAGGTTAAGAACTACTTAGCGATAAGAACGTTTTGGGGAACCGGGCCCTGTTTAATAGGAGCTACTTGATTTATTCGGTGAACTATATTGGCAACAGTAAGAGGAGTGGTGGTGGGATACGTTAATTTTAGATCATAACTGCATGCCTTTTGACCATTTTCTTTAGCTAAAAATTACAATAAAACATTTTTTTTCCACGAATAAAATTTGGGCTACCGTTTTATAAGCGCATTAACACACTCCAGCCTGTGCGTAGCCAGGAAATTACCGCACACCTCCGCAATTGAAGGCAATTGGCCCCTGGCCTCGTTGCTTCTTACACTGCTGAGGTGTACAGTTATTCCCTGGCAATGCACAGTCTGTAATGAGTTAATGCTTACATAATCACCCCCTATTCTCCACTGCTCTCAAACTATTGTACTGTTTTCTTTAAGATTCTAAGTTTTATGTGCAATTGGTTGGTCTCTGTTGCCCTAGATAATGAACTAAAATGAGCAGAGGTATATGTAGTGGTCTTTTCTACTGTAAATGGCAGACTCTTCCTTTGACATTTATGAGAGTGGACAGCTTAAGATAACCAGAAGCATTATTTCAGAGTCGTAATATATTTTTTATAGAAATCATAGTCATTATTTTGGGTTATTCAAAGACTCTTAAGAATGTTGGATATTTCCTCATAGATTGCATCTTTTTTATATTGTTTATGGAATGACGGTGTTGTGAGTCACCTGGTCAATTTGAAATATCACAGTAAGATCTGTTCATTGGTTTGGATTTTTTGTTACTCATTAGGTAGATATTCTTCTTGTGCTTCATCCCTCAGCAGTGGTATGGGTCAATGTTCCTTCTCAGACCAGCACTGATTTGTTTATTGTTAAAAATAAGCCAACAATCACAGGTGTTTAGCGAAGATGGATGTGGTTGTGCTTTCATGTGTAAATTTTGTTCTTGTTTTTTTCAATTATTTGTGGGGCATTTTTAAAAATGACCTCTTCAATTACGTTGTACATACAAAATCAATTACGTTGTACATACAAAATCAATTACGCTGTACATACAAAATCAATTACACTATACATACAAAATCAATTACGCTGTACATACAAAATCAATTACGCTGTACATATACAAAATCAATTACGCTGTACATACAATATCAGCGTTTGTTACAAACACTGACATATTTTCCATAGTGCAATCAATGTACCTTGAAAATCCATGATTATTATTATCTCCCCTTTTTGCTTTAGAAATGTCTAGAAATACAGTTTTATTCCAAACTACTGCCTTTTCTTTCCACAGTTCCTGAGGAACTAAGCCACAGTAAAAGCCACAGTAAAACGAAATATATTTATTTATGAAGAAAATCCCATTAAAAAAAAAACATTTTTAATCATTAAACTACACCTCAGCCTTTTCCGTCTCTAAAACATTTATTTGAAACTGTTTCCCACAGCTTCGTTTTAAAGTGCTCTGTTTCAAAGCCTCTGGAGCTCCATTTACAAACAGCTGCAGAGACTTTTCAGCCTTTGCTAGTGTAGAATCCTGCCAGAGCTTCCTGACAACCGGTCTAGCTATCTGTCTCTGTCTGCATTCAGAATGAGTGTTATAATTTTGTAATTTCAGCCTTACCCTTCCTTCCTTGTCCTATTATTTTGTTTAAGTCATTATTCTTCTCTCTTTCACACCCTTTCCATCTCCCCCTCTGCATATCTGTACCTGGCAGAGGCAGCTGCAGAGTTGTATTCGTGGTGGAAACTGCCCTGGACCAAATGTTAGCTCCCTGCAACTCCCTGGGGATGTGAGCTTCTTTGCCAACCACCTCGCTGTCCCAGCTATGGAGTTTGCATTTGAGCAGACAAAAGAGGTACCTAATCCATGCACAAAACACAAGCTTATTGATAGGACATTATCAAATGGTACCAGTTACAGTGTACAAATAATAATACATTGTGAACCACAGGAGTAGATAGTTAATTACTATTTCCAACACTGCAAAGTTTAAATACAAAAAATATTGTAATACAACAATACTTGGTGTGTGTGCTATGTGTGAATGACCATGTGTGTTGGTAGAGTAAAGGGGTAGTGCTCAGAGGCAATCATACTGACAGTCTAGGCAGCGTAAGAGTAATCAGTGGCAGTGATTACGGTATATTGTGATTAATAATGAAAGCAATTCCACTACATTGACTGGTATGCTGAAACTTTGTTATTGTAAATTGCTATGGATATGATACCTAGTGTAAAGGTGCTAAAATAGATATGATACCTAGTGTAAAGGTGCTATAATAGATATGATACCTAGTGTAAAGGTGCTATAATAGATATGATACCTAGTGTAAAGGTGCTATAATAGATATGATACCTAGTGTAAAGGTGCTATAATAGATATGATACCTAGTGTAAAGGTGCTATAATAGATATGATACCTAGTGTAAAGGTGCTATAATAGAT
>JACXGM010000371.1:0-76350 GCA_016801145.1 Umbra pygmaea | reverse complement strand
GAAGACGATTATATAATTTCACCTTAAAGTTTTCTTCTTCATTGGCTCCTATGGCGAGGAAAAGGCTTAAGGTGATTTAATGTACCTAAACAACGATCAATATTAACCAAATTTCTCTCTCATATTGCTTATCATAACCACTGAAAATTATAAAAACAACTAACCCAAATTCCAATTATTTTATATATTTTTTATTTTGCTGATCCGAAAAATGATCCGATCCGTCACTCTGATCCGAAAACCGATCCGATCCGTGAGTTTCATGATCCGTTGCACCCCTAGAGTTAAATATAGCGGCTGCACTTCATTTCCTACTCAGCTACGATGCTCTACGCGGCATCGGACGCAATTCCAAGTAGAAAGAGTGTATGCTTGCTCATGCTATAAATGTACAAACTCTACGACAAATAATGAGGTGAAGACTCAATCAAAGTTATACACTCATATTACCCTCAGCGCATCCTAACATAACCGATGACAAAATTGTTCCAACGACTCTTCTCTCCTCTGACAGGAGGACTACTTACAATAATGCGCGCCGAACCTCCGGAACGCTGGGGTCAAATAGGCATTTTGATTACTCATTACGCATTGGTGTGGATAGTTAACTAATGCACCATTCATGCGCAATGAGTAACCAAGTGCCTACCGATCCTCCAGCGCCAAACAAAACACATACACAAGACAATACATAACAAACATGCCACGAAAAATTAAAGTCCTTCCATTTCGTGACACCATCTCTGTGACTAATACTGTACATCTACAAGCCTGTTTCCTGTGACAAAAAAAGGGTGAAAAATGTAGTTCATGAAACCACTTCATCCTAAGGTAGTGGTAACCTACAAGGGGTACTATGACCCATGTTGCTACAGTAACCAAAAAAGGTTGGGAACCACTGCCCTAGGTTTTGTATCTAGATGTGTGCAATAAGAGGTGCAATCTAAAAACAATAAAATAGAAATCACATAATTTGGAAAAAAAATAAACAGAATTGGCTAAAATATAATGCAGATTTTATAGGGCTCTATTTATGGTACATGGACTTCAAGGGATGCAAAGAAAGATCATCGTTATTTATTTTGCTGTAGACAAAATTGGCCTAGTTTTTCTAATCTAAGATTTTGTTATTTGGACACACCACGGGCCACTAATCAAGCCAGATCATGCAATAATACCTGGTCCAGGTAGGGTTAAGTGGGAAAAGCTTGATTAATTGAATAAGATTTTTGATAAATTACATGTATTTTAAGTTTAAAAAATAAAGCTTCCTCATCCCTTGCCCCAATTTACTGTATTGAGTGAAAATAGTTTATTGACATTCAAATGTAAGTGAAAGTTTTGTCCTTATGGGACAGATCATTTTTGAGATTGTGTCACTAGTGGCTCAATTGGGTCTGGCAAGGAACTCTCCACTGATGACTAGAAGCAGATTTTATGTCAAATCTCCAGTGGTGAGTGTCAACTCAGATCTGTGGCCCATTTACTGAAGTTAATATCTGAGATAGAAACTCTGAATACTAATGAATAGAAATACTCCAGATGCATTATTGGAGGGTGTTAAAGGAGTCTATATTTAATGCTGCACACGGTGATCTAAGCAGTGCTCTTGTATAGTATAGCCCTGCAGTGCTGTGATATGAAGCTGGCCCCTCTGAAGAGGCCTCATGGAAGAAGGAGGGGGTAAGTACAGGCAATGGGATCACACAGTGGAATTATGTCACATTCAGGGCCAAGCCCTTGGCAGCTCTACTGGTCTGTAGACTGTGGCGAAGTTGAGTAGGTAGATGAGCTTTCATTCATTGAGAAAGTAGTTACGGGCCTATGATCAATGAATGAGCCAACATTGGGCAAAACTCATATTCCTCTTATCTCAAAGTAACCAAGTCGGTGTGAAGTTAGTGAAACTGTACCATTTTATCATAATCACATGTATCTGTCGTAGTGTATATACGGGTATTGTATGTGAAATTGGTCATGGATTAAGTAAAGGTTAAGGAAATTTACTGCATATTGCTAAAAGGAGAAAATAGGGCATCAATATGTTAAAAACTTGAGATTCATAGCAGACAAATATACACCCAAAAAATTGTTCCATAAAACAACTGTAAAAAGTACTGGTAACAAATGAAGCACTACTTTTTCAATTATTTTACCTACATTTCCTTCAAGACAATAACAGAAAATACTTTATAAACACAGTAAATGTTAACACTACTGATATGACTTTATAATGGACATCTTCTGTGTTTATAAAGTATTTAATGTTATTGTCTTGAAGGAAATGTCTGAAAAGTCTTTTAGACAAAGCACTGGCAACAAATTACCAGTACTTTTTACAGTTTTTTCACAGTGTTTTTTACAGTGTAATATTTCCCAGACATTTGCATTTTAACACAGTGAAATAAAAGTGTAAACCCTGATATTCGTAGCTTACATTTGGAGAAATGGTTCTTGTGGCAGCTGTGTTGTAGTCACTCTATAGCCTGTATACAGTGCTCTGTGCTGTCCATAAGAATTGGGACAGTGAAGTCAAAATAACTATTTTAACTGTAGACTCAAGGCCTATGAAAATAGGATTCTAAAATGAATATGAGGCATGTGTACAGACTGTCAATTTGGATTTCTGTTTTTTTCAGAGCATGTGTTAATCAAACTGAATATAACAGCAGTTCCATCCCAACATTTCATACAAGCATAAGCATTGGGACTATTCAGCTTAAAGCAAATGTAAGAGTTATAAAAGCTAGCGGTTAGTTATATTCAGTCTTCAGTCTACCCATACCGAAATCTAATATATGGCCATATATATGAAAAACGTAACATATATTTTAAAATATATAACCATATATGTTAATTACATATTTAAATGTGACATCCCATAGAGCAGGGATATTCAACTCTAACCCTACGGGGTCCGGAGCCTGCTGGTTTTCTGTTCTACCTCAACATTAATTGGACTCACCTGGTGTCCCAGGTCTAAAGAAGTCTCAGATTAGAGGGTTGCAATGAAAAAGTGAAGTGGATCTGGCTTCGAGGTCCAGAGTTGAATACCCCTGCCATAGAGTATCTAATATATGGCCATATATATGAAAAACTATTTATTTTATATGACCATACATTTTAACTATAAAATGTTGATAGCAAAATGTGAAATATGTCACATATACAAAAAGATGTATGTGATGATGTTTCCATATATGCCAATGTATGCCACATGTCATACCCCTACGTATCATCACATATACTGTATATAACATCAATATTCCACACATTATTGTTAAGCATTCATTATTGCATTCATAAGCATTCATTATTGTTTAAATTTGTACACTATAGGCAAATAGTTAACTGACATAAGGCAAAAAAAGTAGTGGTATTTCTATATTATTTATTTATATAATTTCATATATACATTGAAATATATTATACAGTACATCACTTATACACACTGTAAATCATTGGTACAGTGCATCCAAAAAGTATTCACAGCACTTCACTTTTTTCACATTTTGTTATGTTACACCCTTATTCAGAAATGGATTCAATTCATTATTTCCCAAAACATTCTACAAACAATTCCCCATAATGACAATGTGAAAGAAGTGTGTTTGAAATCTTAGCAAATGTATTAAAAATGAAAAAAGTTTATCCACTGATAATCCTTGAGATGTTTCCACAGCCTGATTGGAGCCCACCTGTGGTAAATTCAGTTGATTGGACATGATTTGGAAAGGCACACACCTGTCTATATAAGGTCCCACAGTTAACAGTGCATGTCAGAGCACAAACCAAGCCATGAAGTTCGAGGAATTTAGAC
This sequence comes from Umbra pygmaea, assembly GCA_016801145.1. Taxonomy (NCBI): domain Eukaryota; kingdom Metazoa; phylum Chordata; class Actinopteri; order Esociformes; family Umbridae; genus Umbra; species Umbra pygmaea. The sequence goes on along the minus strand of JACXGM010000371.1, from coordinate 72,530 downwards.
CGAGACAGGATTGTGTCAAAGCACAGATCTGGGGAAGGGTACAGAAAAATATCTGCAGCATTGAAGGTTCCAATGAACACAGTGGCCTCCATTATCCGTAAATGGAAGAAGTTTGGAACCACCAGGACTCTTCCTAGAGCTCGCCGCCCGGCCACACTGAGCGATCACTGGAGAAGGGCGTTAAACTGGATTCACACCAGGTCCGGCAAAAAAATCATCGTAATGTAGACATGTGTACACCGCAATCAACATCATAATCAATCTTCCGCATCTACGAGATGGTGGGCAACATTGCATATAACTGTCCTCCTCCAGCAAGGCGACTGGCAGGAACTTTTTCAGTTTAGTATTCATTGACTTAAAGAAAACTATCTACTGAGCTGTCAAAGCTTTTCTTGCAATCCCATAAACCCATAGGTGAAAGCGACATATTAGCTCTTCCTCTGTGCTAAATCAACTTCCGGTTCTGGTGCCGTACGGCAAAGCACCTCACAAGTTGGATTATTTCAACTTTCGTGACACACCCACTGCACCGCATCCACATTTTGCCGGTTCCGGTAGATGTGCCGCAGCCGTGCGCATTGCTTACTATTGAAATGAATGGACTTCCACCGCAATGCAACCAGTTTGCCGGACCTGGTCTGAATCCAGCTTATGTCAGGGAGGTGACCAAGAACCCGATTAACACTATGACAGAGCTCCAGCATTTCTCTGTGGAGAGAGGATAACCTACCAGAAGAAAAACTATCTCTGCAGCACTCCACCAATCAGGCCTGTATGGTAGAGGGGCCAGACGGAAGCCACTCCTCAGTAAAAAGACATGTGAGCCCGCCTGGAGATTGCTAAAAGACATGTGAAGGACACTCTATTTAACACTAGAACCGCCAGGCCTTCCAAACTACCTATAACCGCCAACTGCTGACGCCCATCAGCGTCATTAGCATACGAATCACCCTCATTAAAAACCACTCTCTGCTCCGCAGCCTCCAGCCAAACCATCACTGCATCCAGCAATCAAGAGCGTCATCTCTATTCCGGGTGCCGGACAGGAAATTGAAAACTGCGTCGGTCTTAAACTAGCAAAGACACTTGCGTTTGGGTTTTGCGCTTGCGTGCAAGATAGGGCCCATAGTCTTTAAGCGGGACCGTGGAGTAGACAAAAGTAACTGATTTGAGGATCTTAGAAGAATAATTTTTGTTGAGGAGGTCAGTAATATAAGAACCTGCCAACCCATGCAATCAATTACATGCAAACAAAATAATCTTATAATCAAGCCTGTATTTAACAGGTCAACAGTGAAGAGAGCCCAGTACAGGGGTATTACTATCTGTATTCGCCAGTAAAAACCTAGCAGCAGCATTTTGCACGAGCTGAAGGCATCTAATGGAAGACTGAGACATTTCTATGTATAATGAATTACAGTTATCAAGATGAGAGGAAATAAAGGCACATATATCAGTCTCCAAATCCTTAAAGGTGCTATATGTAAAACGGACAGCCAGCGTTAAAAAATTAGTACTACAGTTCAAATTCAAAATACCTGAGTTGTATCCCTCCGCTCCCTCCTCCCCAGAATCAAAACTAACGTGACGAACAAGATCAGCGCAATCATGACAAGTGAACCGTGTTTTACTACGTCTATAGTCTATGGTCATGGAACCGTTTAGAAACATGCAGAGTTTTTTTTAGGTTGTGTAGAATCTCTATGATCTCGTTTGTTTGTTTGCTGCTTCCATGGCTGTAGCGCGCCGGGTTGCGTTTTTACAGGTATGCCTGGCAATCCGTTCGTGCTGTCAAAATGGGCAGTTGATAACAACACACAGGCCAAAACATAAACAAATTTCGTCACGGAATGTACTTTTCCAAAAGAAAAAGTACTGACATTAGCATTGTTTTCAGAAAATATAGTATTTCAGCTTAACATGTTTCTTTAATATCTGATGAGGCATTGGCGTCATCTTTGGATTTATTACAGTACATCAGCCACGGTCGGTGGATCTTAATTGGGGAGGACGGGCTCGTATTACGCTCGGAACCGGAGTGAATGGAATGGTGCGCAACGAACAAAACCAATAGTTTTTTTCATTTGCACACATTCCAATTACTCCGGTTCTGAGCGTAATACGAGCTCATTTAATGTCTCCCTTGACAATCAGAAAGAGACCTCATGTATTTTTCAGTATAAACCTTTCCACTTTTCCCGCCTGCTGAACTCCTTGGTTGCTTTGGCTTTGTGTTTTGGATCCCTGTCCTGTTGCATTGTGAGACGCCACTCAAAGAGTTTGTTGGTATTTTCTTTTACGTTGGTAGCCAAGCAAGGAGCATTATGTACACTTCTGAATTTAGTCTGCTGTTACCATCATTTATTACATCATACATAAAGATAAGTGGTAGTCATGCATTCCTATGCCATGACAATACCTCCAAGCCTCAGATGAGTTTGTATGATTTGCATTATCTGCACTTCCTTTTTTCCTCCACATTTCTGGCTTCCAATCGTTTATTAAATGTTTGTCTCAGCTATCCAAAAACTCTGTTCCTAAACTGTACTGGCTGATTTCTGTACTTGACAATTGCTAATCTGTCCTTTTTGTTTTTGGTGCTGATAAGAGTGTTTCCATCTTTCAGTGTAGCATTTGTAATTTCGCTTCTTCTGCGGACTGTGACACGTTCACTCCAGCATTCTGGAGGTTGTTCTTCGGTCACCAATCGTTGTTGTTTCCTGAGCTGGTCATTGCAGATATACAAAGACATCAGTGGTTCTCTTTTTTTTACCACCATTCCAAAATGTTTCTTTGGCTAATCTTTTATGTAATTGCTCTAATTGATTTCCTTTTTTCTTTTAGCAACCAAATTGCTTTTGTTTTCTTGCATTGACAGCGTGGTGTTGGATTAGGCTTACTGACAAATGCAGAGTCCAAAAAGAAAAGCAAATGATGGAACTGAGACTACATTCATAGATATTTTAACACTTAATGCAACAGAAAACAACTGATCAATTAGAAACCCCTTTGAGTCAAATGTCCCAATTGTTATGCTTGCATAACATTAGGGAATGGAACTCATGAAGTGATGCTATTCTAAGTTGGTATACCATACAGTATATATTTAGACCAACCAGAAATAAAATGTGTCAATCTGTAATCTTGACATGTATCTATTGTTGAAATACATTTCCATATGTATTGAGTGTACAACAAAAATATAAACTTTGAATTCAATATCCCAATATTCATGGAGGCCATGTTATTTCTTAACTAAAAACATAATGGTCCTCCATTGTAGGTCTTTCTAAATTCATGTGGAATGTGCACACTTTTTTCTGCAATACAGTCTCACTTTAAACTTGTTCATCCCTTGAAGAAAAATCACTAACAATGTTGTGAATACAAATGTGATTAAAAGTAAAGATGGGGATACAAAATTAGTAACTTCATTGAACTTGTTGCATTTTCTGTTGTTTTGTGTTTGTAAGATTTGGTGTAGGATAATATAATTACTCAAGTTCTATAAAACAAAAAAGTATATGTTGCTGATTTATGTAGCTATGTCAAATTTAGTATGTGTTTATGCACTTAATACAGCATGATTAATTAGCCATTTTTGTTTAAAAAATTAAAAAACATATTAAAACACTATTTAAATATTGTCTTTGCCCTTTTTAGACATTTTAAAATCAGAAAGGTTAACCAGGACAAAAACCTATGTATAATTTCTTCTAATTTAATTATTTCAAACAATAATGAATGTGACTTTAGAGTGTTTTACTTTCTTCAATCAAACATTAAAAAATTACACATTTATATAATGTTTATGTGTCACTTAAAATAATAATAAAACAACTTTTTAAGACAAAAAGATAACAACCTGAAAATCAATGTTATTTCCTTTAGCTTAATTATGCAAATATGGTATTAACAACCAAGACATCTCTTAGCTAAATAAAAAGAGAGACTGAGATACTGATCAATTCCCTCCAGGTGCCGCTGAGCTTAATCGAATTAGCGCCACTATCAGGCTTGACAGATTCTTCAAACACCCCTGGTGACTTCTGAGTGCAGATTAAAATCAGCTACTATTTTCAGCATTTGATTAATATCTGGCGAGGTTGGACAGAAGTTTTTAGAGTGCAGAACTAACTAATTATTAATTTTTGAACCCATCTCCTCAGATTTTCTGACAATTACAGGAGGCCAATGGACTTGAGTGGGAGAACAATACCCATAAGTATTAATCAATCAGAATATTATTGGATCTGAAACTGATTTAAATATCACAAAGTAGTTCCATATTGTCCAAGGACATGTACGACTATGTCATATTTGTTTCCCCATGGCTAAAAGACACTTGCAAATCTATGGTCCATTTGCATTAATTTTAAAGCAAATCACGACTTGCTACTGTAAACATACAACAAAGCTTCAATTGTTTAGACACTTAAATCATTTACCAGGAAAGTACTGATTCTAATGCTTCAATAATTTCATGATCCTAAAAAGTACAATTTTCTTTTCATCAAGCATAAGGATGAAACATGTCCCTTTGTTATTTTGAAAAACAGAATTTGAATATAAATAAGCCACGTATGAATATTTGATTATTTCTTGTATGGACGGATTGCTGTAAGAGCTGCATTACAATTGGCTGGGTGCTGCTATGATGCTCCATCAAAACTGCTGTGAAGTGGTGGACAGTGATTGAAAGTTGGACTTTTTGCAACACCAATCATGTTCACATCCTTTGAAAAAAGTTGTTCTGTCTTATCAATCAACATTTGGTACTTTGCAATAAAATGCATTAGCAATAATTAACAGCCGGTCTGGTTATTAAAATGCTATTTTTAAGAGAGACTGAAATAGATATACAGAAATAGGAAGATGGAAGGTCTGAGTCAATGGTCATCAGTTTACAGTGACATATTAGATAGCATACCATGGCTATCACAACTGCAATTTACACTCAGTTATTGCCACCATTTGAATGTAAAAAGTCAGTATAAGTATATTTTGCCATTGTTATGCTGGTTTGTGCTTACGGTAATACAAGGTATTGGTTTAAAAATGAGTACAGCACCGCCCGGCTTGAACGGGTGGATACATGGCTCTCTAACAACACCTGATGTAGGTTGGGTGCCTGTGAATTCAGTCATTGTTGTATAATTGATAAATGTAACGTAAAGCCTTACCACGCATATTTCACATAAAGTCTTCCCTGTTGAATGAGCAGTCAAAAGAATGGTACCGGCTTGGTGACATGCTCTGGAGGAAACGTGCTTGATCTCACTGGACAATAAAGGGTTTGCTTCTTGAACACTTTTGGGAGCATCTTATACACTCACCGGCCACTTCATTAGGTACACATGGTCAAGATGATCTGCTAAGTTTCAAATCAAACATTAGAATGGGGAAGAAAGTTGATATAAGTTACTTTGAAGGTGGCATGGTTGTTGCCACCAGGTGGGCTGGTTTGAGTATTTCAAAAAGTGCTAAGCTATTAATGGGATGTTCCCGCACAACCATCTCTAGGGTTTAAAGAGAATGGTCAGAAAAAGAGAAAATATACAGTGAGCATCAGTTCTCTTAGCGAAAATGCCTTGTTGATTGAGAATGGCTAGACTGGTTCGAGGAAGAGAATAGCCAGACTGTTTCAAGCTGCTAGAAAGGCAAATTAAACTCAAAAAACCACTTGTTTCAACCAAGGTCTGCAGTAGAGCATCTATGAATGTGCAACATGTCAAACCTTGAAGCAGATGGGCTACAGATGTCGGTATTAATCTAAATGTAAATGGGAAATAGTTCTGCACAAATGGAATTTCGTGCGCAGTCATGTGTCAAGATGGAACACATTAAAAATTAAAATGAACTAAAGGCATATACACTCACCTAAAGGATTATTAGGAACACCAGTTCAATTTGTCCTTAATGCAATTATCTAATCAACCAATCACATGGCAGTTGCTTCAATGCATTTAGGGGTGTGGTCCTGGTCAAGACAATCTCCTGAACTCCAAACTGAATGTCAGAATGGGAAAGAAAGGTGATTTAAGCAATTTTGAGCGTGGCATGGTTGTTGGTGCCAGATGGGCCGTTCTGAGTATTTCACAATCTGCTCAGTTACTGGGATTTTCACGCACAAACATTTCTAGGGTTTACAAAGAATGGTGTGAAAAGGGAAAACATCCAGTATGCAGCAGTCCTGTGGGCAAAAATGCCTTGTTGATGCTAGAGGTCAGAGGAGAATGGGCCGACTGCTTCAAGTTGATAGAAGGGCAACTTTGACTGAAATAACCACTAGTTACAACCGAGGTATGCAGCAAAGCATTTGTGAAGCCACAACAAGCACAACCTTGAGGCGAATGGGCTACAACAGCAGAAGACCCCACCGGGTACCACTCATCTCCACTAAAAATAGGAAAAAGGGGCTACAATTTGCAAGATCACACCCAAATTGGACAGTTGAAGACTGGAAAAATGTTGCCTGGTCTGATGAGTCTCGATTTCGGGTGAGACATTCAGATGGTAGAGTCAGAATTTGGTGTAAACCGAATGAGAACATGGATCCATCATGCCTTGTTACCACTGTGCAGGCTGGTGGTGGTGGTGTAATGGTTTGGGGGATGATTTTTTGGCAGACTTTAGGCCCCTGAGTGCCAATTGGGCATCGTTTAAATGCCACGGCCTACCTGAGCATTGTTTCTGACCATGTCCATCCCTTTATGACCACCATGTACCCATCCTCTGATGGCTACTTCCAGCAGGATAATGCACCATGTCACAAAAATGCATTAATGCCACATAGAATTAAGGCAGTTCTGAAGGCGACATGGGGTCAAACACAGTATTAGTATGGTGTTCCTAATAATCGTTTAGGTGAGTGTAAATGAACACTATGATTCTGTAGCTGATGACAACATTTATACTATGAAAACAACTTTCCCCAGTTGACAATAAAGACAATCTATCCATCTATCCATCCATCCATCCATCCATCCATCCATCCATCATCTTTATATATCTATCTGCTCCGCAGATGGAGACATCGACAGGAATCCATGATTTAAACATGATTTTGTTCTGTTGACCATATTATTTATGAAGATGAATTACATAACATGCCAATACAATTACAGAACATATTTGAGTGTTCTTTTTGCAAATTTGTCTTAATTTGCATTTACCTTACAATCTTGTTTTATTTTGTTTGTTTTTCACTGCAGATCGATCAAACAGGTGTATGTGTAGGCTGTTAATTGTAAGAATGTCTTTGTGAAATCTTCATATTATTAATGAAAGGCATTATTTCGGTTTCAGTTTCGCGTGCTTCATCCATCTGACAACGGTGTCACCATTTCTCATTTTACCAGTTTTTGTGCGTATGTCTGGGGCCGATTTTCTGTGAAGGACCGCACATTTTCCCATCAAGTTTGCTTTTATAAATCTCTACAGTAATGTATACTGTAGGTAATTAAAGATATATCTTTATCTGTCACCTTTTGTGCTGGCCAGACCAGACTGAGATCATGAAGAAGTTGGTAGAGAAAAGTGTGCATCATTTTTGTAGAAAGGTCACACTTAATCTCCCCTCGGCCAGAACTTTTCTGATGGCCAATTCGCTATAGTCATTGTGTTACAAAACCCCCAACCCCCAAGTGCTGATTACATGAAACCAGCTAATCCCAAGTGAAAAAACTTGTTGTTCAACGTCTTACTGTAGCTCAAAAGCAAGTTTAGTAACATCTAGGGATGTACAGAGTATTTAATTTTGGGTACTTGCCGATACAAGTACTTTTAATAACTATGCCAAATGTCACATTTATTAAGCTAATCTGCTATTGCTTAGATGTTGATCATCCAATTCAAATATAGAATAGTAAATGTTCTACATATAAATGTGCTACATATCCAGAAGAACATCATTTACATTGCAGGTCAATCATTTGCAATATGTATTACAAATATTAATAGTTTACGTCTCCTTCCCTAATTAGCTAAAATGAGAGAACACGTTTGTGAAAGCTAATGCAAAAGCTGCATGTTTGTGTTTGCATTTGCACTAAGCATTGCTGAGGTTTTGTGTAAGATGGGAATGTCTGTTGAAATGAATTTCTCCAAACAGGGATAATTACCTTACCATATGATATTCTGTTAAGGTATTTGATTTTTATAATAATCTGTACACAATTATAGCTGTACAATCACTGTAATCTATTTAACAAAATATAAATAGGCTACATCGTATTTCCTTTAAATTATATTTCTTAACGTTAGTATGTCCACTATTTTGTTCACCCAGAAGTAGGGCTGGGACGGTTACCGCATTACCGCAATACCGCGGTCACGTGATGCCTACCGCAGGTCTGAGCTTGTCACCGCCATCACCGCAAAAAAAACTTTGGCCTGCATGTGTGCACATTGTAGACATCAAAAGATGGAGCAAATTTGGGGCTACACATTTTACTAAAGAAGAAAATACAGGTGCATGAGAAAGCCCCAAAAGCAGGACCTCAGTTTTTAGTGACACAAGCATGGAAATGGTCTTTATAGTGTCGTAACTAGACTTAAGCGTCACATACAACAACATTTCACAGTTGAATGAGTATGGGCAAAACTGGGTGTATGATTGGAGATAAGTGTGTAAATCATCTTATCTATGCGGATGATCTGGTTGTTTTCCGCCCAAGTAGTGCTGGGTTCCAACAGCTGCTTACTAGGGCTGTGCAATTAATCGGATTTTGATCGCGATTTCGATTTCAGCTCCTAACGATCACAAAAACAGTGTAATCGAAAAAAAAACGATTATTTTGTACATTGCATTTTCAAAGAACTCTTATTTTTGTCTTGTGTTCAAATGACACGCACTTTTGTCGCTCACAAAACCGAAAGTGAAACTAACTCAGTCGTCTATTAAAGACGCATTTTACAGTGAAACTCCATATCCATGGTGCGCGCAGGCACAAAAAAATAACACATGCCGTTGCATACTTTTAGCCAAAGATGTGTGCCCCATTAGCACAGTTGAGAACGACCGCTCTAGAATGTTGTTGCATACTTTGGACAAGCGTTATTATTTGCCATCTCGCCACTAATTTACCACAGTTGCTCTGCATGCTTTATATGAGAAATGCTATGCAGAAGTGGTGACAAAGGCAGAGTATTGATCTATGAGCTACGTTATTTTATATATTACAGGTGATTGTAGCAGCTCCATGAGTTTACCTCACAGCAACGCAGGTATTTGTTTGTTAGTTAGCCTATCAGCTTTGTCTATTTGAGTCTTGTTTAGGATATTTTATTTGTGTCCTTGCAGCATTGTATCCTTTACTGAAACATTTTTCTTTAGTATTAGATTGCGCATATCAGTACTGAAGCAATGAAATTGAGCAGTTAATCACGTTCTTGTTCTTGGTTTCATTAGCACAGGTGTAGTGTAGAGCCATGTATTACTTTTAAACAATTATTCTACCGACTGAAGAGCCAGGCTTCGTGTTACTTCTATTGAACTGCTGTTTGCGATTCTACAGCAGACTTATTAAGCACAGTGATCGTGCGCACATATAAAACCTGCAGGCAAAATAGAAAATACGTTTAGAAGTGTTAATTTATTTAATATAATAAATATAAATAACTTATTTGCAAATATAATTGAAAGACATTGCTGTCTAATCAAATCCAAACATTCAAACGAAATATGTGTGCTGGTCACCCTCAACAAAGTAAAAAAAATGCACCCGCTCCTGACGTCAGAATATTTTCACTGTTTTTCAAAATCAACATGCAAATTTCCAAAATCAATGAGTAATCGATTTAATAATCGTGATTTCAATATTGAATAAAATAATCGTGATTATGATTCTTTCCATAATCGAGCAGCCCTACTGCTTACTGTTGGTTCAGATTACAGGGCTGAAAACGACATCCAATACAATAAAAAAAAGAGTGTTGTGTTGATATGTCCTCATAACAGAGTTTGAATGGCGGCGTTTAAAGACTAAGCTACTTAACAGAGAAACACAAAAGACGAAGACTCCAGCGTAATATGATGGAAGTAGAAGAGCAGAACGCAACAGGCAATTCTCTCTGCCTTCAGAAGTAGCAAAAGAATATTTGACCATTTGCGCTACAAGCATTCCCTCAGAACGTGTGTTCAGTGCTGCAGGTAATGTCGTTACATCTTTCAGGGCATCCCTTAAACCTGACAAATCAACAGGCTCTTTTTTCTAGCAAAAAATAGAAAGGCTGGGATGTAAAACCATAGTCTAGTCTATATTTCATTTTGCATTTATTTATTTATTAACGTGTTCTTACTATGTTTAACTGACTCTGGTGTGTGCGTGAACGTCAGTGTGTGTGCGTGTGGGGGGATTTAAAGTGGTATACCGCATTACCGGAGGGATTTTCTTGCCCCATACTGCCCCAGCCCTATCCAGAAGCACAGCCGGAGTGGCGTAGCTGTTAAGGTGGCTCTGTGTAAAAGCCATCGTCATAGGTTCGAGTCCCTGCAAAGGCATATGTTATTTTATCTCAATCTGTTTAAAGGATGCATTGAAATTGTATACAAGCATATCACTTTTGTGAATAATCATCTATATTTGTGAAGAATCAATGTACCACACAGCTCTGCAGTGTGTAAGATGGTAGGGATATGCACAGGACAATGATAATTTGTTACGTAGGTACTACCTAACAAACTATCGGTTGTATGCTTTCGCTGAAGACAGAAAGCAAAACTGTTGTATCCATTTTCCGTTAAAAATTCAATTGTTGTAAAATTTAGAGACAAAACTTTCTTAATGTTCCAGTTTCTGCTGTCAAGGAAGATGAATGTCTGCCATGATTTCGGTGGTTGTCGCTGCTCCCTCTTTTAGAGGCTTGTTCCGGGGCGTTCCTCATGCTGTATTCTACAGTACACCCGCGTTCCTCAAAGAGGCATTTGAGCGGTGTCCGTTAGTGATGCCCCTTTGGAAATGGGCTGTGAATTAACCTTGCCCAGACCCACACTCAGTTACAACTGTGAAGGGTCTGGTGTCAACCAGGCTAGCCCAACCCTATTCCTGGAGATCTACTGCCCTGTAGGTTCTCTACAACCATTGTTGTGGTTACATATTTTAGCTTTCCTTTAGCTAATTATTAGAATCACGTGTGCTAAATTAGGTTTGAAGTGGAACCTTATAGGATGGTAGATCTCCAGGAACAGGGTTGGGCAGCCCTGCTGTAAGTCATGGGAAAAAGTTCTGGTGACATTTTTTACCTATTTCTTGATATTTAAAAAAAAGATAATATTTCCCTACACAAAAGCAACGCCTAAAATTCACAATAGTTATCAAAGTCAGTCTGATCACAATTCCTGTTGAAATAACATTATTACAATCAGTAATAGATGTACTGTACCCATTATTGTTTATGATGTGCCCCTTACTACAGTACTTTATGAAAGCAGTATTGAACAGTGTAATTTTAATAGATGTACCCATTACTACTTTTAGGTGAACAAAATGAACAACAGCGATCTCTAATAAAAATGAATGCAGTAACGAACAGTGTATGATTAACATACTGTAACACCATAAATATACATTGGTCGCACACTGGACTCGAACCCTGTCCAACTGGTTGACAGACCTTAGTCATTTCCAGTACACCATCAAGCCTGTGGGAACTGGTCATGTTTTTTCAGTGGAGTTGAGTTTAACTGTTTGGACCAGTGTTTCTTAAATGGGGGTACGTGTACCCCTAGGTGTACTTTGGAGTACTGCAGGGGGTACATAACATTTTTGTAAAAATGCTAATAAAAAAAATGTAATGTATAATTCCTAAAATAATTATACTATAATAATGAATTAATTAATTGATGGATTCTAAACATTTGAAATGTTGCATTTAAATGTTTTTGTTTAAAAAAGGTTGTTGTTTATAGTGTTTCTATCACTGCTGGCGCTGTATTTTACCTCTTTGTGTAGACTTTTTTTTGGGTAAGTAGGGTGTACTTGGCACTGGTCAGGGGGTACTTGGCATAAAAAGGCCATTCAAAGGGGGTACAATATTGAAAAAGGTTTGAGAAACACTGGTTTAGACTGTGTAGAATTTCGTAAATGAGAAGGTATTTTAAATATACAGTAGGCAGTTTACATTAGGGGTGCAACGGATCAAAAAACTCACGGATCGGATCGTTCCTCGGATCAGAGTCACGGATCAGATAATTTTTCGGATCAGCAAAATAAAAAATAATTTAAGTTAGTTGTTTTTATAATTTTCAATGGTTATGATGAGCAATATGAGTGAGAAATGTGGTTAATATTGATCATTGTTTAGGTACATTAAATCACGTTAAACCTTTTCCTCGCCATAGGAGCCAATGAGGAAGAAAACTTTAACGTAAGATTACTTCTATAATCGTTGGATTTCGGTTTAGTTATTTTGACAGGCTTAAGTGTTCATAACAAGATATGGCCATGAAAAATTTGGTGATGATTGATCATTGTTTAGGTACATTAAAACCACAATAAGCTTTTTCACATTAAGCGTTTTAGTATGTCCCGTATGCGATGGGATGTCGTAACGTGGCTCAAACACTTTCAGCATGTGTTTAAAGTCCTCCTTTTGCACAACCGAATATGGCCTCATGTCTGCACCTATAAACACACCGACAGTGTTTGTGATGGCTTTAGCCCGGTCTGATTAATTGCTTAAATGCCACATTGAAAAGCGGTTGTTTTGCAGCTTTCGTTTTCACTCCTGTCAGTGAAACACCGGGTGATGTCGCTTCAAATGCGTGGCCATGCTTGATGTGGTTCCACTGTCATATCGCTTTCTTGTGGCACAGTGCCTACACAGTGTCACGGTTTTATCCACTAACCTCTTTCCTTCATCATTATATTTAACAGGGAAACCAATATGCTCCCATATAGGGGATTTAAATGACGCAGGGTGTTCAAGCTCATCCGTTCCTCCGCTCGCCATGACCATGCTGTGAGCAGACTGAACATGCGCACAACTTTTTTTTCCAGAAATCAATCCGCGGATCACGTGTGTGCCGAACCGAAGATATTGATCCAAACTGATCAATGACGATCCGTTGCACCACTAGTTTACATGAGACAATTATATTGTGGGACAATAGTTTAATGACTAAAGCGCTACAAATAATACATTTAACTTCAGAATGTAGTTGTTTTAATGATACACATGGTGTGCACTAGAGATTATGTTAAGGGAAATTATTTGGATGAATGTGCACCCTGGAGCCACCTGGCAGCCATTTGTTGTATTGTTTTCTATTAAAAACTGCCACCGAAATTTAATTAACTCTGCTGAAGTGTGCCTCGGTATAACTCCGTACAGCTCCACCCCTTTTGCACCACTTTATTGTGTGACATCTGTACCTAATGAAGTGGGCGAAAAGTGTAGATTAATATATCACCTACCATATTATTGAAATCAATTTTGTAATTTGTTCTCATTTTAAACTCAGGGATGTCCATAATCTAAGTTTAGGCATGTCCAGGGATGTGCTCAGGGCAGTTTACATAATGCTTGTGGAACTGATATAGCTTGGTCATGTCTGGGCATGCTTAGGCTGGATGGATGCTGCCAGGAAAGGATATAAAAGCAGCACTCATGCTCAGATGCTACAGTGATGTCTGTGTAGGTTTTGTATTGCAATTGTTTCAAAGCATTGTCCATGTAAGCTATAGTATGTAACAACTAAGCCAGTTATAGACTTCCACGACTGGTGACAGCAGAAATGTCTTGCCAATGTCGCAACAGCCGTGATATGTTCTGCTACATTTGTGGTGAGTACATGTTTAAGCCTCAAAGACCCACCATGGACTAAACTTGTTAAGAAAGCATATGAGCTGTACGATTAAGTTATTTTAGTGTATTATAGTTTGTTTTTCTCATTTTTGCCAAGAACTTCAGTAATTATTTTGGGTGCTTTTTTCATTCAGGTTTTCATTTTGATAAATCAAAGACATGAATATTAGTGTTGTAGTACTCAAGACCACTTTTTGATGGTCTCGGTTTAGACCACTTTTTGATGGTCTCTGTCTCGTCTTGGTCTTGACCACATTTGTACTCGGTCTTGTCTCTGTCTTGGACATTGAGGACTCTGTACTTTTTTTCAAGACCAGTCAAGACCATAACTGTGGAAATATCACTAAATTGCCAGTATATTGTATATTTTTTGTTAACATCCTTGCTGTTATTGGATGTAAAACGTACTGACTTCTTAAAAAAATGTTAATTTATATATTACAAAATATTCAAGTTGGTCACAAATTCTGATGGTACTCTACACAATCCCTTAACATCTTAGACATCAGTATCCTGCCAATGGGAACTTACAAAAAATCACAGTTCTCAAGTCAAATTATTTTTGTCACATATGTCACATATGTACAGAAAGCTTATAAAGTCTCAGTTTTACAACAGCTATAACAACAATACCACATCACGTCATAATGTGAGGTACATGGCTAGTACACATGGACCTAAAAAAAATAGAAGGTGGATTATAATCACTGCTTACAACTACAATTTCTTGTTTATATTGTATATGCATGTCTCATATCTTTACAAAGCTTAGAAACTCAAGAATTTAGCAAATGTCCCCATTTTATAATGACCATAACATTACACGTCATAATGTGAGGTATGTGTCATGTAAACAAAGCTGTTCATATTTTGCCTCAAAGAAAAGTAAGGTGGACTAGAATAACGTTCAACAATTGCAATTTTTAGGATATATATCCATGTCTCATATCATTACAAAGCTTAAAAACTCAGGAATATAGCAAATGTCTCCATTTTACAATAGCTATAAGAACCATGATATTAGAAATCATAATGTGAGTTACGTGTAAACAAAGCCATTAGCTTTGCTAGCAGTTACTTAGCAATAGCAAAAATAAACTGAGCTAATAATATAAATAAACAAACAAAAATAGTACTTACAGTCAAAAGTCTTTCTTTTTTGTCATCAAAGAGTCCAAGTAATGACATAAAGCATAGTTTTCCCAGGTAAAATCCCTCTTGTTATGTGAAAATGACAATTTCCTGAAGTTACCGAATGTATCCGAAAACAAACCAAAGCGCTTTATGTATGAACCACTAGCCTGCACTTCTGAACAAAAGCAGATGTGATACGTGTCAAAGCATGTCCGTAATTGTCAAATTTGTCATTCTTATGAATGCATATAAATGACCCAGATCACCATATTCATCCTAAGTATGCCAGAGATACTTTACAAAACAGATTTGATGTTCTGTCTCAAGAACCAGATAAAACGTCATCACGTTGCATTTTTTGTGGAAATATATAAAGCTCCAATAATATCTAAAAAACGTCTTGTCTGTTTGAATACAGTAATAGGCTATCAAATGTAATGTACACTATATAGCCAAAAGTATATGGACACTCATACTAATGGGGGAGAAGGAATAATGGTCTGTAGCTGTTTTTGAGTGTTTGGGCCCCTTAGATCCAGTGAAGGATTATCTCAATGCTACAAGATACAAAGACATTTTAGACAATTAGGAGCTTCCAAATGTGTGGCAACATTTTGGGGAAGGTGTTTACTTGTTCCAGCATGACTGTACCCCTGTGCACAAAGCAGGGTCCAAGAAGACAGTGTTCGATGAGTTTGTTGCAGAGGAACTTGAGTTGCCTACTAAAAGCTCAACCTCAATCGAATTTAACACTTTTGGAATGAATCGGAATTGGGATTGAGAGCCATTCCTTCTCATCCAACATCAATGCCTGACCTCATACATTGTCATTTGTCTGAATTGGCACAAATTCCCGGCGGACACAGCCCAAAATTTTGTGGAAAGCCTTCCCAGAAGCTGTTGTAGCAGCCATGGGTGTCGGAGCCATTGTATGAGACGGGGTGTTTTAAAAATGATTAGTTTGGACCCCTGTTAGGACACCAGATTTCCCCCCCACATTAGAAATGCTTACGACACCCATGGTAGCAGCAAAGGAGGCCAACTTCATATTAATCCCTATGTTTTGGAATGGGATGTCCAACAAGCTTATATTGGTGTGATGGTCATGTTTCCACACACATTTACATTACATTTACATTTACAGTACTGTGCAAACGTCTTAGGCACCTGTAAGCAAATCTCTATAAATGGAAGATGCTTACAAAATATGGAAATTCAATTTCCAAATTAACAAACTTATACTTGATAGAGCAGAAAACTGTGTCAAACTAAAATAAATACACAAAAATGTCACGTGTTACTAGTGCTTGGTTATAGGTTGTTTACAGTGTTGGGTTACAGCATACTATATTAATAATAAAGGAATCCAGTGTTTACATAGCAAAATAAACACACGTAAATCTGATTTGGCTCTTATTAATGATTTTATGTTTGAAAACATGTATGTATCATTTTCTACAATTGACTATGGTTAGATGTAGCCTCATGGATCACCTTCATTCTTTGGACTGAAGATGAAGAACTGCCAAGTGTCAAATAGCAGGTGAGGACGATGGAAGAGGTTTTCTTCCCCACATCATTTAAAATATTATTATTTTTTCCCCTCTCGATTCTGATTCATCACAACGTAGTTGAAGATGGTGAAAAACACAGTCGGAAAGTAAGCTATAAATGTAAAACAGAGGCCAGAATAATACGTAGATTTACTAAATAATTAGAAGGCTAATACAGTATTATTGCCAAATTTGTTTTTATAAGGTAAGCATAATAAGCATCTTGTTTAATAATAGTTTATTGATGACATCATGGTGCCAAATCCGGCTTTTTATTATTTATTAATGTATTTACTATAACAGCTATAACTATAACTCGCTACTTTAAAGAGCAACAAATTGGATAATATGAAATTGCTGTTTTTTCCAGTTGTTTTGTTTCTAAATCTACCGCGGATCTGACCTCGTTACCGTAACAACCGCAAAAAGAAAACTTGGTCCTTGTCACGCCCAGCCAGTGAGTCTGGCGTGAACGGACTATCTGAACTGAGATACGGACTCATATAATATGTATTGGGGTTTATTGTTTTCATTCAGTGCAAGTGCATGGTGTTTTGTGTTCGGGTTTTTAGGTGTATGTTGCTTTATGACTGACAGCTCCTCCAGTTACGCAATTCCTAGTCTAGTCCAGGTTGTGTCAATATGATGTCTCATTACTGATTACGTTCAGCCGTGTTTCAATTAGGTTTGTGCTTAGGCTGCGTTCGTTTATACTCAAAGATCCGACTCGGAACTTGGATATGATGTCACTTCCACACTTCAAGCGTTCTATTATGTTTTGCACGTCCGAGTCGGAGAAAAACATGGATGCCAACCAGAAAGCTGTTGTTACGGTAGCACTGACCAAGTACCAGGTGCTCCAAAAGCACTACATTAAATTTTTTTATTATGATTATGACTATTACCCAACCATATCAAAACGCAGCCATTTGAACTTCTAAAATGTTCACTTTATTTCATGTTTTAGTTTCTTATGTTACAACGCTAGCCACGTTTAGCAACACCGGTTTGAAACAAGTCTTTTTTTCAATATTTCACTCACAACATGACCAATTCACATACCAACAGGCAGTGATATGGGTGCAGTAACGTATTGCAGTATTACAAGTGATTGAAAGTGTATTTTAAATAACCAAAGCAGTCCATAAACGATTAAAACAATTCATGTTTACAAGTCACAGGGCGCAGCCATCTTGTATTCCTGCTCGTAATTCCTGCTCGGTCACCTCTGAGATCTCAGTGTGGGAAAGTCGGATGTCCGAGGAAAAGGGGGCATGTGGTGCGCATTGCTAGGCAACCTTCCGAGCTCGGACTCGGAGCTCCGACTCGGAAAGATAAACGAACGCAGCATTAGTAAAAAGAGGGCTGCTTAACTGGAGGGAGCTGTCAGTCATTGTTATCTGTTCGGTAGTGTTGGTATACTTTTGTTTATTGTGAAGTCGGACCAGGAGCCACGTTAGAGATGTTTGGGAGAAGTGAGTCTGAATAGTTTATAGGTATATGTACTGCGCTATTCCGTGTACCCTGCAGCCCGGTTCTAGAGGTCTTGTGAGAAGTGAGTCCGAATAGTTTAAGCATATGTATCCAGCTATTCCGTGTACCCTGCAAACATATTGTGTGTCAGCCCTGGATTGATTAAATATTATATAAAGTATTATCAACGAACCATCCATCTACCTTGAACTCCCTCTCTCTGTTACACCTTCACTCCAATCGTGACAGTCCTGCACTTGTGCACGTCGTTGAAATCAAAAGATGGAGCAAGAATTGGGGCTACACATTTTACTAAAGCAGAAAATACAGGCACATGAGAAAAAAAATCACGTGCTCAAAACCGGCCATAGCTATACGCTGGTACCGTTCACCTGGCAACACTACTATGCCAGCAACGCAAACTCTGATTTTTGTTTTTCTAATAGCGGTCGTTTTAAGGCATTACAATAATCATTGTTAATTTATTATAAAGCTAGTGAATTGTAACTAACTGCAATTAAATTGTGTGTGAAGAAACAAAAGGAGCGTGTGATAGCAAAAAAATATTTAACATGTTTTAATAACTCTTTATTAAAACAGTAATAAATATGTTGTAGCCTACACACAATTTGAATGAAAATATTGTCAGTGTCTTGTTTGACACGATTACATTCACTAGTCTGTTTTATCGAACAATAGACAAATTTTAACAGCACATGAACATGAACCGACTACATATGCAATGTACTGTAATGAATTACGAGCGCTATTATTTTAAAAAGGAAAATCAAAGTTTGTGTTGCTGGTATAATAAGCCGCTTTCCGACCAAGTAGTTACAGGAACATTTAAACAGCTAGTTCTACTAACTACTCTCCCAAAAAACAGTTTTGCTATTTGCATTCGCACTGGGCAAGTGGCCATAGAAACTGGTAAAAGAGGTAATGGAGTGACAGAAGACACAGCGTCGTAGCTAGACTTTAGCGTAACGCCACATACAACAACATTACACTGTTGAATGGGTATGGGTAAAACTGGGTATGTGATTGGAGATAAGCAAGTAAATCATCTTATCTATGCGGATGATCTGGTTGAAAACGACATCCAATACAATTACAAAGAGTGTTGTGTTGCTATGTCATCATAACAGAGTTTGAATGGCGGTGTTTAAAGACTAAGCTGGAGTACTTAACAGAAAAACAGAGAAGACGAAGACTCCAGCGTTATATGACGGAAGTAGAGGAGCATAACGCAAAAGGCAATTGACCTATGGCTAAGCCACGCCCCCTCCACTCACTCGGACAAACAATCAACATTTGGTGACAGGCGCTATGGAGACAGAAAGATTATATATCATCTCGAAGTCATCAAAAGGGCCTTAACCATGCATTGGAGCGTTATATTAATGATTTTATTGTTGAGAAGGTTGATAAAAACCTTCAGCTCCAGGCAAAAATGTACAGGTCACAGTGTAAATAAACGTGATAAACCGCATCTCGTTCCCATCACTATCTCAGACTACAAGATAGAGGATCAGCATTGTTCATGCACTGCAGTGTAAGAAGTGTGATTTACTTTCAATTCATGAATTTATTATTTCTTTCAATTTATTAATCTAACTTGACGTGACTTGTAAAATATGGTAATTGCTACTATCTTATTTTTAATCTAAACCTAGCTTAAAGCTCCGTATTAGCATAGCTACATTTTTCTTCTGCTAAGCACCATTTTGTAGTATACTAGGCTTTGGTAAACATCTGTGAAAGTTTTTTTGGTTATTTACAGATGTTGCAGGTAATGTCATTACGTCTTTCAGGTCCTCCTGAAAAGGGGATGTAAAACCATAGCCTAATCTATATTTAATTTTGCATTTATTTATTTATAAACGTGTTCCTTACTATGTTCAATTGCCTTCGCCTCTGGTGTGTGCACGGAAGTCTGGGTGTGTGTATGTGTGTGTTTACGCGCGGGGGGTTTAAAGCAGTATACCGCACTATCGCAGGCTTTTCTTGCTTTTCAACTGCGGTAAGAAAAAATCCATACCGCCCCAGCCCTACTAGCTATATCTGACAGCTATATTCGTTTGCAGCATTTTAATTCTTAATTAATGTGCATTTATAGAGTGCACCTCAGTTATTCCTGCCAATTCACGTCTCGTAGCACGTAGAATAAATGGCAATTTTATGAATAAAATAGACGATTACGTCGTATATCAACAATATTTGAACGTCTCCATTGGACTATGTGTAAAGTCAGACATCGCACATCCCTACGTGTGACACCCTCTCCTTTTAGTTTTATTGTCCTTCACCTGCTTTAGTTCCTTCTACACCCATTCCTGTTTCAATTAATCAGGTTGGTTCTATCAGTGCATGATGTCATTGATCATTAGGGTACAGTGCATCTGGAAAGTATTGACAAGACTTTTACACATTTTGTTATGTTACACCGTTATTCTGAACTGGATTACATTCATTATTTCCCTCAAAATTCTACAAACAATACCCCATAATGACAATGTAAAAGAAGTGTACTTGAAATATTTTATTTAAAAAACAAGCTTGGCACACCTATTGCTGGGCAGTGTCTCCCACATTCTTCTTTGCAGGATGTGGTCTATTACAGAATGTTACTTTAACAAAAGTATAAATTATTGTCTCTAGCATTGCATTTTATGGCAGATGAAGATTTGGATATACATATATATACATTGCTCTTTTCTAAAGACACACTAACGCATAACACAAAATCTGAATTATTATTTGAATTATTATTTGAGTCAAGTAGTAGGGTGCCTAAGATTTTTGCACGGTACTGTAAATTAAGGCTATACATACAGTATGTCCTGTATTATCTTTTGTTTATTTGAATCCAGGCCGGAGAATGGTCAGGGTAGACTGATTGTCCTCTCTCCGGTGAGACAGATATCACCTGATACTGCCTGCAGCGGGTTAGGCTTGCATGCAGCTTGATTGGTCCTCAAACACAGCAAACTACACTAAGAGAGCTGAACAATTGGAGGTTGATCATTTAATAGATGATCTCATGATGCTTGTGCTAACATAGCCCTTAGCACTTCACATCTAATGATCCATGCCACAGCTGCACCTGGGATAAAATCCACATGAGAGATTAATTTGTACCGAAATGCATCATGCACCAGCACGCTTAGAAAAAAATATAGCACATACCTGCACAAATGCCTGTCTGTAAATATTACCATTAATAGGTACAAGTCTTTAAAAAAACTATCTATACACTAGTTAAGCTATAATAAAGTTATAGTAACAGCTCTTTAATAAGGTAGTTTGGTTATAGGTGTGCTTGATGAAATTCTGAGGTCCTTTTTCAAGATTATGAGATTGTGGAAGCTGTCAGTTCACTGCATAAATTGTATTACATTGCAACTTCACATTTTACTGTTGAGTTGGTTCGTAACATTTTGCTAGACTGTTGGTTTTAAATAGAGGACAACCTATTATAATTTTTCAAGGCCGATACCAATTATATATTATTGTTAGACCAACAAAACCAATACCGATAAATTGGCCAATTGTTATTATTTTTAAAGTAATAACAATTTCAAAAATTTCTTATGAATAATTTACACTTACAGTTGTGCTAAAAAAATTGCATATCCCTGGGGTATTGGTAATAGATGTACTATTTTTAAAGAAAACTGAGCAGGCAATACTTTTTTCATATTCATATTAAACTATAGGTCATGATAGAATGGCACAATCATAAAATAAAATGGCAAGAGGAAAATAATGAAATACGGTGCATTGCCCCCTTAGCATCAATCAAATTCTTGCAGGTGGTATAGCTGCCCATTCGTCTTGAGATATCCCTAGAGTGGCTCGATGATATTCAAGAGCACTCCAGAACCTTCATCTAATTCTGCTGTAACCACTGGAGGGTCATCTTGTCCTTGTGCTTAGCGTCATTGTCATGCTGGAAAGTCCAAGAGTGTGCAATGTGCAGCTTCCTTGCAGAAGAATGCAAATTGTCTTGACAGTATTGTCCAATAATACACCACTTTCATCTTGCCATCAATTTTCACAAGGTCCATGGTGCCTTTACGGTTCACACCCCCCCAAAACATCAGTGAGCCACCACCATGCTTCACAGTGGGGATGGTATGCTGTTTACTATAGGCTTTGTTGACCCCTCTCCAATCATAGTGCTTATGGTTATGACCGTTAAGCTCTATTTTGGCGTTGTCACTCCAAAGTAGTGTGCCAGAAGCTATGAGGCATTTCAAGGTGTTGTTGTGCATATTGTAACCACACTCTTTTGTGTCACTGTTGCAGTACAATGTTATTTCTGGCCACTCAACCATGCAGATCATTTTTGTTTAAGTATCGTTGTATTGTGCTCCTTGATAAAAACACACCGTCTTTTTCCAGAGCAGCCTGTATGTCTTCCGAGGTTCCCTGTGGTTTATTTCTTTTTATCCAAATAATTATTCTGGCAGTTTTGGCTGAAATCTCTCTTGGTCTACCTGACCTTGGCTCAGTATCAAGAGATTCGCGTATCTTCCACTTCTTAATGAGTGATTGAATAGTACTGACTGGCATTTGCAAGGCTTTGAATAACATTATGCAGTTCCAGTACCTTATTACGCAGGTCTTTTGACAGTCCTTTTCTGCTCCCCATGGCTCAGTTTCTAGCCTGCTCAGTGCGTCCATGTGAGAGCTAACAAACGTATTGATTCTTTCTACATAGACATTAATTGCAATTTAAAATATCACAGGTGTTAGAAATTAAACTTGAATTGCCATTTTAACCTGTGTGTGTCACCTTGTGTGTCTGAAACAAGGGCAAACATTCATGGGTATGTAAACTTTTGTTCAGGGCCATTTGGGTGATTTCTGTTATCAGTATGGTTTACAAAGGTTCCAAACAACTGTGTAATAATAAATGGCTTCAAATGATCACTATTCTTACATAACAGTCAGATTGTCAAAATCTGTGCCAGAAATTTCACAATTTCTGCCAGGGTATGAAGCACAGCTCTATGGTGTAACGTCTTTATACAATGCATAAATAAAATAGATTCTGCCTCAAATTAATAATGTACACAATATCTTAACTATTTTTTTTTCAAAGATATGTTTCATGCTAGCTATAGGAACCTACCTTCTCTCTAGACTAGGTATTTTATATGCTGCAGTGTGTGATGGATGGTCTGTCTGTCACACAGTCTCCTCACAGTTTTCTATCTAATTAGAGGGCATGCATCCCCCCAAAAAATATAGGGTAGTGTTGAAAAGCACTGAATACTGATTATTCAAAAAAAATATCAGCCCTAATTAATCAGTCAGGCCAGTTAACCTGTCCACCTCTAGTTTTAAATACTGTCAGTCAATTATTATTATTTTTTAACGAGGCAGGTTGACTAGAAACCAGTTATTTTGCAGCAACCACCTTGGAGCAAAGATGGTTAACTGTCCTGCTCAACGACAGAATGACAAAGCTTTCTACTTTGTGGTTAAGGGATTGACCCTATGGAAACCAGTCACATGCTCTAACCACTAGATCACTTTGCCGTGTCTATTATTTAGCATCTTCGATTTAATATTATGTTGTTCCTTCACGCTTTACTATCCCACTCCACTGTTATCATCTATAACTCATACCTTTGTACCTTCAGGATTTTGTTTAGAACCTGACAAAGGTCTTGAACGCACACCCTTGAATACCAAATAACTCAAATTTTACCTGAAGTACTGCCAGATATCTCCAGTACATTTTTTGTTATGGCTGAAGAAGATTGTAGAGAGGCAGGTGATGTTGATTCACTTGTGGCTAAACTGTAAAATTGATTTAGATTATGTGTGAGGCGATGTTGTTTTTGGTTTAACTTATTCCCACATTATTTAGTTACTGGTTTATTGGAGCTATTGCCATGCTTATACATACATCACTCTATATAGAAATTTACATAGAAGGGTACTTTTGAACATGTCTAATAATGCAGTTAATTGCGTGGAAATGTATCTGCACCTGGTTGGTCATAAAAACAATACTGATTGGTATATCTAGTAATTCCATGTTTTATATTGTCCATTACACATACAATAGGTAAGTATTCCTTTAATTAAAAAAAACATTGTAAAACAAGTTGTCAGTGTGTGAAACAGATGGTGAAACACTACCGTATAATAGATCTCAGTTTTAACTGTAGAGCATGCTGTGTCAGTTGGTGAATGGTGTATGACAGAGTAAAAGTGAAACAGTGACCTTCTGTCCCGTCATTTACCCCCCCGTATGGCCCTCATGCTGCACTCAAATTACTTTGTTTTATTCAATTAAAGGAGCTGGCTGGGCATCAACCAGACAGCCTTTTTTCCTCACCTGGACTTGTGACATTACCGCTCTGTGATCTGGAAAGAGGATCACTGTCAGGCTGTATGCAACACAGTGTCTCTCTTCAGATCCGGCAGTGTTTTCAGTGTCATTAATTGCAGGGATCCTCCACCTTAAAGGGTTGTCATTCAACTCAATAACATGCTCCCATTACACAGCACCACTACACTGCGTTCTTCCTCCTCAGTATTGACTGCAGCCACCAACATACAAAAAGTGTAGTGAGAAAGTTATTTTCAGTGAGGAGCCCTAGGTCTCTAAAATGATGGTATAGTATATTTCAAAAATTTTAATATCACTTCTGATGTGGAGACATGGCCTCTAAACACAATAATACTATTGTAGGGGACATGTTCAGAGCGGTGGGGTATAAACATACAAGCACAGATTATGTGCTTGAATGGCTTGAGCCCTGTGCCAGCAGTGACAGTTGGGCTGGGAATTCAGCGAGCATGGGCTATGCGACTTGATTCTGCTCTGAAACACCGCTAGGTCCAGGCAGGGCTCATCTATGTTTCCCCCACTCCCAGAGACACATTGTGGCCAGCCGCTCTCCTCTGCCGGATCGAGAAACTGGCCCCTGGTCCCACTTGATGAGGACTCACTAATGGCAGTTACTTTGAAAGCCGACAGGGTTGTTTGAGGAAAAGTGTCTTTTAGCTCCTTCCAGCTTGACTTGGCCGAGCATTTGTCAGGCCCTCTGTCTTTGCTGCGCTGCCCACACAATGATATGCCAAGGGACCCAAACGTCTGCCAATTGTTGTACTTTCAAATTTAATTTTCAGACTTTTATTTAGCAAAAAAGAGTAAAATAGTTACTTTTGAAAGATTGATGTGAGACAGAAATATTGCATTGGTTTTACAAAATTATCAATGAGAAATGCTTGAGCTGTTTAAAATCTATTTCATCGCAGGCATTAGTTATTTCTGCAAAGGCCATGTGAGAGTGTTTATTTTGTAATCCTATTTTATCATATCTGTGGACATCACAACACTGAGTTTCGTTTACCAAACAATGCTACTGTATTTTGAACTTTGAATCTGTTTTTTAATTATTTCGGTTTCTAATCTTTGTCGTCATCTATCCACTAAGTAGTTCATGCAATTACTTCCTAGTTTTATTATATTACTTTTCCAAACTTAGAAAATGCACTGTACTATAGATGGTGAATTTATTCAGCTTGTTTAATGATGTAAAGAAATGAGTGCATGTGAGCCCTGTCCTCTCAGCACGTTATAGCTCACGATAGTGGGAGAGCATTTGCCAACAGAGAGATACTGTACTTCCTGTCCTCCTCGTTACAATCACCAGCACAGCTTCCTGCCTTCCAGACACTCCATTATGAAGTTGGACATGCCCTTGGAAGTATCCTTTCTCTAACTTATCTTGTCTTCAACCCCTTTCCCGCTTTTCCACTCTCAGATTTTTTTTCTTCTTAAAACTAGGGCGGAGGTCTTAATGGCAAATTTGATATAACAGCTGATCTGCTTTCATGAAGCACCTTGTCAGCTCCAAACAATAGGTATGGGCTTGCTGCTGGAAATATTAGACGGCATAAAAAATGTTGGCCAATTCCCTGAAAAATGTCCTCCGCTGGTCATTTCCCAGAAGACTTGAGAACATTTCTCTGCATACATCTTAACTGGTTCCAGTCCAAAAGAGAATGGAGGTTGAAACAAAATGAATTAATATTCATGTGTGAAGTTATTTCAACTGGGTAGGGAAAAAGTTACTCCATTTGCATGAGACCACTTATTCTTGTATTCAATTATTTGGTTATTAAATGGCCATTAAGATTCTTATACATTTCCTGTCTTTATCAACTTGCCTTTGTTGGTCTTTGCTGTGTGTTGCTCTGCTTCAGTTTGATATTGGTTCAAGTTTTTGTTCTAACCTATTGCATAGCTTTGCAGCTCTTCGAACATGATGACTGGGAAGAAGTAACAGATGTTAGCTGTTGCATAATAGCAAGAAAGAGGTGGCCAGCTGTGATGTTGTACAGTTGTTCGATCAAAAGGTTTTCATTTAAGTTGACCCCTTTGGCTCAGTGGTATCCCAAGGTTGCCTCGCGCCTGGGGGTGACAAAACATAGGCCTCATCACTCTACAGGGTAAATCTAGGGATAGAAGACAATATTGGCCCTGAATATACAGTACTGCCCTACAAAGGCTAACCACAGGAACTACGCAAAAATTAATACACATAAATGTGTTTATTTCCCGTTTTCCAATTAAAGTCCATACTAGTCGATGGTCGAAGTCAAACAATCCATCATTCCAAAATGTATTTTTCCACAAAAAAACAATTTGCTGTGGTTATGTCCATACAATGACTAGTAGCAACTATTCGGCCAGATAACCTGACATCACTACTTTGTCAACTCACAGACAGTCTACACTGTTGCTTAGTTACCTATGCTCATGCGCGATAACTCTTGAACTCTTGAACTGTTGGGAGCTGTGAAGTAGTGTCAGGATACAGCCAATCAATATTGCTAAGTACATTAGTCTATGGACATAACCATGGCAAATAATTTTTTTGTGGAAAAATACTTTTTGGAATATTGGATTGTTTGACTTCGACAATTGACTAGTGTGGACTTGAAAACGGGAAATAAACACAGGTATGTACACTGGCTGATTTATTAGATTCAATGGCCCTCATTCATCAAACGTGCATAGAAACCAGTGTAGATCTGAGCGCAGAAATCATCTTACGACGAGACTCACTTGTGATTTACAAAACATTCGTATCACTCCAATTCCAGCGTACGAATGAGCGGCTGTTGATAAATCAGACGGTTGAAAACAATCGTAATGTAAATAACACGCCCACAAATATGCATGGATTAGAGGCCTCGCCCTTAGAATTTACGACATGGATAAGCGAAATCTGGCAAAGAAAATGATTTCTTCTGAGATAAAATGAAGATGCTCAGGTCTCAGGTGCAGGACAACTGCTTTGTTTTAATTGGAAGCTTAAAACCAGGTGTCGATTGTTCAAGTAAAATGCGTTGTTGACTGAGATTACGGCTATAGTCATTGAAAGCGATTAACAAGAACCTGAAGTGTATTTCAAATAAAATAATTATATTCACTAAACATTCCACCTTGTATTTTTTGACAATCTTTTTAACCCAAAATAGCACTTACTATATTAGAAGCTCAAAATTAGATCCTGTTTCCTTTGGTGGCTGATGTGGCCTCTGATCTTCATTGAATGGCACCATTCTCCAGCGCAATATCGTGGAGAACCCCGCATGCCATAATTATGTTACAGCCCTTCTCTGATGTATAGCAGTTCCCCACCCCACCCCGCTTACCCAAGACAGAGCCACCTGCCCTTGAGCAAACCTATACATCACTCTGTGGTTCGTGTGCGTGTGTGCGCACTGTTAAACCTGCGTTCCTGCTTATTTCGGGATTTGCAAGCGGTGTTAGGTACTCAGTCAGGGCATAACCCTTTTCACCAAGAGGAATCACATCCAACCGTTTCACCAAATAACTATGTAGAGCTATTATAATAATTGTAAGAGGGCGTAACTCACCAAGGAAATGACTCCAGCCATGCAGTGCACTCTCCTGTAGCGTTGTTCCAATGCTGCAGTTTAGAAAAATAAAGAGACATGTGTCCCACCCGGCCACCGGCTACCATATTCAGAACAAACATCCTGGCATCACATATGATCTGAACGTTGATTGAATTAAAGTTTTTGCGATTGATAAATGCAAATAAATAAATATATATAATTCATGGATGGTGGTTACTGTTGTGAATTTTCCCAGATCACTGCTCAGTACATAGCGTATTATTATTATTACTATTGTCATTATTGTTTTAAAAATTATTTATATTGTTGTAATCTTTTTTAAGCCCACTGCATAGATGTGTCGAGCCATGTCAAAAGAATTTCTCTGCATAGGATGATGTGATGTTATTCGATGCATATGATAAATAAACAACTTTGACTTTGACTTTGACTTACAGACGCAGTACAATCAATCGCCCAATTCGCCCTAATTGGAAACCCAGCAATCTCATAAAATTGTATTTTTATCATAGTTTAAAAATACCAGAAAAGGACTTCATAGCCGCCAAAACTGCTGGCATACATCGACTATTGTTGGCTGTGATATACCAGACCTGTCCCTGATCTCCCACTGAAAGGTCCCAATGTAGAGAGCGCGCATTAAGGTCCTCCACATCTGCCATCGCTTTGACTACAGGACTGCCAAAGCGCTTGTTTAAATAATATATATATATATATATATATATATATATATATATATATATATATATATATATATAATTTCATTGAAATTGTTGTTTGCCTAATTTCTGCCAACATGTTCTAGGCCACCACGAATTGAAAGGGAAAAAATAAACCACTTAATAGCAATGTGCTTTATATAATTAATTTGTAATTCTGAAATGTAATTTGCAATATGGGGTAGTTGCGATGCAGACACATTCATAAATGATTGCTGGTTCAACAATTCACTGAACCGGGTGGTTATACCATGAACACCGCTAGTCACACTAGAGAAATTGCGTACACGAAGTCAGACCAGACGTGAGATTTTATCGCAGCCTACGATCACTTTCAAATTGATAAATCCCTTGCCTTGCGTAGGAATCGGCGTACGCCGGTTTTAGGTCGTACGCACGTTTCATAAATGACGGCCAATGTGTTCACTATAAGGAATCACTGCACATGGCTATGTGCACTAGTAATGACACTTCGAACATGTTTAGAGGCTAAAAGCACATTTTAAAACTTGCCCATAAATGTGTAACGGGAGCAAACTAGAGCAAGGGGATAACACAGTTTTGGCAATACAGATTGTTTGTGTTTTTCACGATACTGACAGCACTCCAGATTTCCAAACAATAGAGCTACGTTTTGAAATTGCCCAGAATTCATATTTAAGGTAGGGTTTTCTAAGTTTCACTCTTTTCGTAGTTCTGCGGTTAGCCTATGTAGGGCAGTATACTAGTCCAATAACATTACAAGACAGTTCCAGTCCCATATACATTATAATGTATAGCAGCATGTTAGCACTTATGCCCAAGCAATAAAAAAAATGGGCTGACATTATTTGACAAATTACTTTTCACATGTGAAGATTGAATTCAGCATTACACTAAAAATGGCATTCACAAATTAATTTAATTATGTTTGCTTTTTAAAATCTGACATGATACATAGAGACAAAAACACTCTATTGTGCATTGTAAGGTTTTGTTAATGCACTATTACACTGGCCTTCATGTCCCTTACCAGTTTGTATTTCAGAACAAAAGCCATTTACAATGCCAGCATCTTAGTTCACAAAGTCAAAAAATGATTAGTTCGGATTAATTTATGTAACTGCATTTTTCATATTGTTAAAGATTTCTCACCAGGCACTCTTGCCAAGCAGATCTTCACCTCAAATTAAGCTAATTTGGATATGACATTTTAATTGGAACACTATTTCCATTAATTGGACAAATTAGAGGGAGTCTTTTGGGGGAAAGGTAGTCTCTCAGAGAGGTGATTTAGAATTCACCGTTCGGGTTTAGAATTGCTTTCTTTCATTTGTGTGGCAAACGGTTGGAGGCTGTGCGAGGGCTTTGTTAGTGCTCTATGTCTCTGTAGGACTGGAAGCTCACATTGTCTTCATTATAAGCGATTAAAGAATAGGTCAATATGGTATGCTTCGCTGGACTTCACAGCCTATATCATCTTGTGAAATGGCTTCATCTTCAGGGTATGTGAGTGTGTATGGTCACTCAGGCAGCAAATACAGTATTAGCATTCACTTGTTATGCATGTTTGCTTGTCTGATTACTGTACATTTTGGAGTGAGTCAGGGCAATATATCTTTAAGGTTGCTTAGTATGTACTCTTGCTGTGTGTGTGTGTACGTGTGTGTTCACACTGTGTGCCTTGTCTCAATATGTTTGCCATTTGTACTGATGAGCTACTGATTAACAACAAAATTCAGCCTGCAGCGCCTACAACTGTGAGCAATTAAGCATGATAAAATAGAAATCATGAAATTAGTCATATATGATTTCACAAACACATGGGGATATTGCTTAAATGAAAAACTCTACCTACATTGCAATGTACATTTTTGTAGTATGGCTTACAGCTTGTTGACAACATGTGAATGTTGGCATTGAGAGATTAAAGCGATTGAATGTATAATACTGCAACATTGAGTGTATTTTACCTCTTCAGATACACAATTATGCTTTATTCTGGCTAATATCCAGTTCATTTTTGTACAAGTTACCTTATTGAAGGCTACATAAAATGTGAAAATCTGTGAAAACAAAGTAAGTATTCCAGGACAGGTAGACTACATGTCTGTTGATGTAGGTAGATGGGTAATTTGGCTATTTTGGAAAGAGACGAAAGAGGGGCCTGAGGACAAGGTTTACATAAATGTCTGCCCTTATGTCACCTGATTAAATAAGACATGTCTGTATTCGTTGGGTACAGAAACTTTTCGATTGTTGAAATTGCTAATAATAATTATATGACCTGCTTTCAACATTATAACAAATTAGGTATAGAAACATTGGATCCCAGTTGCTGTGCTGCGCAATATTAGTACACAGTTTTCAATACTTTCAAAAGGAACATATTTACCTGTATATGCAGGCTCTTCTCATGCCGATACGTAAAGACATTTGTACACGTGTACATTTCCGGAGGCGTGGAAACATATCACCTCATACGTTTACAAAACGTAGGCTAAAAAAGTCTGTTCACCTTAACCTAACCTTAACCTCACCTAACGCTAACCTTAACCTCAATAACCTAGCATTTTATGGCTGAACTAAACTTCCCCAAAGTAATTTAAATTGTAACCGATTGGTGTATTCTTGGATATTTTCTAGCAGACCGGCCATTCAATGCGTAGAAAGGTTCACATTTGAATGGCTACATCTATAAGCCTGTAATGCGGTGAAATTATCATTACATATGGTTAACCACATTGCCATAAAAACAGGTATATTGACTATAATAATCTTATTGACATATTGTTTAATAGATCACTATGCAAAAGGAAACCATGAAAACCTTTGAAAGAGAAAATACCAAGTTGTATTTGAGGTCGCACCTAAATTATATGTTCTGACAGTACTTCATTAGGAAGTAAATAAAGGATTGGTTTGCTCGTGTTATGTTTCATTGCTCTGTGGATTTAGTTGAAAAAATACTGTATTTCTAAACTGAACTGTTGCTCATGTTCCGATAGATTAAAGATTGTCATGATGGCATTTCCAAGAAGAGAAATGGGGGAAATCTTTTGCTCAGGGTGACTTCCTTCAATACATCCAAATTAATCCTTTGTGACAAAACTGGCATTGGCGAGTGGAGGTCTGATAGTGTGAAGTAGCGAGAGAACAAGGTGGAGGATAGAGGAGTGGAGATGGAAAAGGGTCTCAAAGACACAGGCGGGGCCAGAGGGAGAAGATTCCCCTATGCTTGTCAGAGTTTGGTAAGTTGAGTAAGTTGGAAAATTGATGAAGCCCACAGGCAGCACTGCTAATTTTAGTTTAAATCACCTAAGTGGTTTGGCTAATGTACCCATCCTCCTTTGCCTCACCCGCTGGAACACCACTCTCTCCCCCTCCTCGCGCTCCCTCCCAGGTCTGTCCACATAGCGTGAAGGTACCAGGAGAAGATAGTTGGAAAGGTTTTTATGCAGCTGCAGAACTCTGGTTTCACCATGCTGGGTTATATCATTTCAGAAGTAGCCAAGCTGATATTGTAAATGCATGAATGATTGTCAAGCAACATCAGTTGATGATACTGGTACTTAGATTATCGAGCGCACAGCTAGGATAAAAAGCAAGGTGCATTGTGCATGAGCAGAAGTCTAAAACTTTAAGAAATATTTAGGCCTAGAATACATCTTGAATTTTACAACATTTAAACAGTGAAAATGCTTTTTAGAACATGCAAACTATGAAAGATATGGTAAGCAGTCTTCAATACAAGCTGCAACCACATCAAAATCAGGTGAATATTGACCTATTGCTTTGGTTAGTCAAGGATATATTCAAAATCAAGGAACTGTGTCCATTAGCCTAGGATCTCTAATCTTTTTGAACATGAGACATATCAAACTATCCACTTTAAGTTTTCACTAGGGTTAACATGCAAGACAAAGTACTGCACTGCTTTCTGTCAATATACTTAAAGTAAATGTTAATTTACAACTTTAAAAAGGGCACTATAAAACGTTTTCCCTTTTCAAAATTCCTTTTGAACATTTTCCCAAATTCAGTTTTAGTTGTATTATTCAGTGTTCATTATCATTTGTTAATAATACAGAAATACATTATAGAGATTACCATTCAGGCTTGTCTGCTTGTCCGGGGCAGGTAAAAGAAAACGGACAATGTAGACTGCACTTGTCCAAATGTATGGTTATGTGTGCCCACAATTTTCAGATTAAGAGTACTCAATCGCTAGCTAACATTAGCCATTGTGCATTCTTCTGACTGCTTGGTGTTAACACTGACACACTTTACACTGTGCAAGTGCTCATTCACTGATAATACTAATCAAAAAAGTTATCTAAAATATGTATATATATATGTTGGATTTAATGCATAGACAAATCTACCATAGTGATATTCAAAGTACTTCTGACATTAAATAGCTGCAGAAATCAAATGTATGTTTTATTCTACTGTGTGTGTCAGTGGCCACAATTGAATGAATGGCATTGTTTAAATGAGAGGAGAATAAATTTAAAGAATTGCATGAAATAAGACTTAATCCCATTTCTTAATTTTTTACATGGTTTTATTTACATGCATGAATGTTGTTATAAGTTTGAATGGCAACTGCTTGAAAAGAGTAGTCAGATTCAAGCTAGCAAGTGACAGAAATATTTCAGAAAAAAAAGCCTCAGTTTTCATGGTAAACTTGAGCTGTAGGTACAGTCGTATGCAAATGTGTAGGCACCCCTGACAATTTCCATGACTTTCATATACAGTATAAATAATTGAGTGTTTGGATCAGTGATTTTTTTTAACTATTAAATAACTGAAGGACACAGTAATATTTCAGTAGTGAAATTAGCTTTATTGGATGAACAGAAAATGTCCAATATGCATCAAAATAAAATTGGACAGGTGCATATATTTGGGCACCCCAACAGAAATATCACATCAATATTTATTTGAGCGTCCTTTAGCAGAAATAACAGCTTCTAGACACTTCCAATAGCCTCTAATGTGTGTCTGGATTCTGGATGAAGGTATTTTGGACCATTCCTCCTTGCAAAACATCTCCACTTCAGTTAGGTTTGATGGTTGCCGAGCATGGACAGCATGCTTCAAATTACCCCACAAATTTTTTATGATATTCAGGACTGGGCCATTCCAGAACATTGTACTTGTTCCTCTGCATAAATGCCAAAGTACATTTTGAGCAGTGTTTTGAGTCGTTGTCTTGTTGAAATATCTAGCCCCGGCGTAACTTCAACTTTGTGACTAATTCCTCTACATTATTCTCAAGTATCTGCTGATATTGAGTGGAATCCATGCGACCCTCAACTTTAACAAGATTTGCAGTACCGGCACTGGCCACACAGCCCCACAGCATGATGGAACCTCCACCAAGCTTTACTGTGGGTAGCAAGTGTTTGTTTTGGAACGCTATGTTCTTTTGCAGCCATGAATAATGCCCCTTGTTATGACCAAATATCTCCATCTTTGTTTCATCTGTCCACAGCACCTTCTTCCAAAATGAAGCTGGCTTGTCCAAATATGCGTTTGCATACCTCAAGCAACTTTGAATGTGGCATGTGTGCAGAAAAGGCTTCTTCCGCATCACTCTCCCATACACCTTCTCCTTATGCAAAGTGCGCTGAATTGTTGAACGATGCACAGTGTACTGTGGGCTGTTTTTGACTGCTCCCACCATCCCTCGCCTTTGCCTCTCCAATATTTTACTTGTCCTGCCACTTTTGGCCATAACATGAACTGTGCGCATAGCCATTTCCTCATTATGTTCCTCACAGTGGACACTGACAGCTTAAATCTCTGCAATAGCATTTTGTAGCCTTACCCTAAACTATATTGTTGAACAATCTTTTCAGGTCCTTTGAGAGTTGTTTAGAGGCCCCCATATTGCCACTCTTCAGAGGAAAGTCAAAGAACAGAACAGCAACTTGCAATTGACTACCTTAAATACCTTTTCACATGATTGGATGCACCTGCCTAAGAAGTTCAAGGCTTGATGAACTCACCAAACCAATTGTGCGTTCCAATCAGTGCTAGGTAGTTACAGGTATTCAAATCAACAAAATGTATGTTTATGCACCTGTCAAATTTCGTTTTGATGCATACTGCACATTTTCTGTTAATCCAATGTATCTTATTTCACTACCGAAATATTACTGTGTCCTTCAGTTATTTGATAGATCAAAATGAAATTGCTGATCCAAACACCCAATTATTTATAAATGAAAATCATGAATATTGTCAGGGGTGCCTAAACGTTTGCATACAACTTAGATATTATTCGCACATTAACAGCATATTACACATTCAGCCCAAAATGGTAGTTTTAAAACATTATCGTGTTAATTGGAAGTCACAGAGTGCATCTTTAAGGAGAAAACCGCTATGGAGGTGAGGTTGGGGTGGTAGCATGGGGTGGTTCTTCTGGTGGTATTGGGAAGGGAATGCAAGCTTTGTTGGCTCAGCACCCTTCTCCTGGCTGCCTTGCTCCCTTTGTGGCATCCCCATGGCTTGGACAGAGTAACATCAAGGGCAGGGAAGAAAGTGTCCATCTCACAGGCATGCTGTTTCTTCCTTCCACCTTTGCCCAGAGCTGTTCCTCACAGGCCCTTTATTTATTTTCTTGAACCTTTATTCATACAGAGAATTCAGGCTGAGACTTAGTTCCCTTTTAGAAGTTGAACCCTGTATTACAGCAATAATACAAATACAAAGCTATAAAATACACACTGTGTATTCACGTATTAAACTTTAAAATTGCCAGAACATCTACAGTAGTTTAAAGTTAATTTGCTAGACTTTCCATGAGTGGGTGGAATAAAAATCAAATGCAGTTTTACCTAATACTAAGTCTGCAGGATATCTGGAACTAAACAGTCTTGAGAATTTGATAACTGCAGGTTTTCCTATAAATTATTTTAGCAAGTACTGACTTAACCAATGTCTTGCCCTTCTGGAAGTCAAGACATCCTAGCCAACTGAAGTGTATTAAAGACTTTAAATGTGTGATCAAAATGTAGGAAGCATAGACTAGGGAGGCAGAATGGAAGGGCCCTTTCATTGGCCAAGCTGGGGCTCGATACCCCATTTCCGGGGGCACGTGTGGTCCAGAATCCAGGGCTTAGACTTCTACACAACATTCTGACACTCAGAAGACCTAATATTAACAATTTTAGACTTGCATAACGCTGGAAAGGATTACAAAAGTATCACTAAACGCCTCAATGTTCACCAGTCCATGGTAAGACATTTCTTGCAAAGATGACTGCAAGAGCACAACACAGAATGCTTAATGAGGTTAAGAATTATACAATATGTAAACACTAAACAAGAAAATATTCCACAGGGGGACACCATGGTGGAAGCCCCTGCTGGGCAAAAATATTTGCTGCACATATGAAGTTCACAAAAGAACTGCCAAAATATTCTGTGTAAAGATTAATGTGTGGAGAAAATATTGCACAGCACCACCAATATCAAATCGTCATACCAACTATACAATATGGTGGAAGGGGCATCATGGTTTGGGGCTTTTTGCCTTTTCAGTGCTTGGACACCTTACTATAATTTATGGAACAATTAATTCCAAAGCTTGTCAAGACATTTTGAATGAGAATGTAAGGCAAGTGTTCTGGCAATTAAAGCTCAAAATTTAATTGATGCAAAATGACAATGATCCAAAGCACACAAGTAAATCAATAGAAAGGCTGGCAGAAGAAAATACATCTTGACCTGATGGCATGACCTCAAGAGAACGATTCATGCCACAAATCACAAAAATTTTGCTGAACTGAAACTCCACATCAAATTTTTCTTGACCATTGTGTAGAGGAAATGTTTAGTTGAGTTTATTGCTAACAAGGAGGGTCAACCATTTACTGTAGTAAAATCCAATAGTTCTCATACCTTCTCCACCCCACACTGTGAGTGTTTACACTTTGTGTTCAATAAAGACATGAACACATATAATTGCTTTTGAGTTATTAGTTTAAGCACACTGTTTGTCTATTGTTCTGACTGTTGAAGATCAAATCAAAACATTTGACATACTAATGCAGAAGCTGTGCTAATTCCAAAGGATTCAGATACTTTTTCTTGCCCTGTACAGTCTGTCTATCATGAGCAAGTACATGATTTGATTCTATTATTTGTATTACATTACAGCAGCATACTCATTAAAACCAAAACATATTACTTTGTCTAGATACATAATAATACACAATAACAATGACCTACATCATCCTGATATGATTGAATCATTGACATGAACTCCCAGTCTGTTATGCTATATACTACAGAGGTTGACATTAACTTTATTGGCCACTTGTACTTCAGACAAGAAAGTCTGGTATTTTACTTGTCCAATAGCACATACTACTTGTCCAAAGCAGAAGTATTGTAATTAACATGCATGTCTGTAATTCCTTGAAACAAGCAATACATCTCTCCTTCTATGTCATTTCGAAAACCAGAGAATATATGGTAAAACAGTTGTTGTTTTTTCCTTTGTATTCAGGATGGGATTTTTGCAATGGCACCAAGGCCCTCAGCCAGTGAATTAATGCCATCAAGACAAAAAAGCCAATTCAATTGCTCTTAAAAGTTGTCATTAATTGTCATTATATTTACAACATGGCCTCAAACCATAATTTTTTTCACACTCTAGGATTAATAAACTAATTCTACCAGCCACCAAAAATTTAGCCAATATGTTTGACAAAAGTTTCTCAAATAATTAATGTATACCCAGTTAGAAAAAACATGGTATACTGATGCATTTAATTATTTTACTTTGTAACGGAGACATAAGACATGACACAAAGAATTAACAGTACTTGGTTAGTCATAACAGAATTGCTTCCAGAATTCCAGCTCCAAAATTGCTTCTATTTTTGTCTGTGTAAAATTCAATTTTGATTGAGTCTATGCTATGTACGTTAATCTATGACATCTATTATGTCAGTGAATTCTAAGTATGAAATGATAATGTATGGAGGATGATAGGCTGGATTTGGTGAATTGTGCAGAGCGTCAATGGCCCTGCTTGAATCATTTAGTGATGATCTAATAATGACTTCCACAGATGGGTTTGTTGGCTGGAGCACTCTGCTGAGTCCACTGTGTCGGCATGCAGTGGAGAGTGTCAAAGCATTTCCCATGCAGGATCAACTCCAGGCTCTGGGAATGGATGCTGTCTGGCAAGCACACTGGCAGCCGCCCCATCAGACACCCGCCCAGCTTCTGAACTCGAGCCTGCCTAGTGCCTCCAGTACCTGGACTGGAGCCTAGCCAGGGTTAATTATGGTAGAGCTCCGGAGTCTTGTGTCACCGACGATAGCATTCAGAATATTGTCATATTGCCATGTTCTACACAACAAAGACAAGAGGAAAAGCACAATCCTACTTTTCCAGAGATTGAACAGACTCGCTGTGTTAAGATCACCTTTGGGTTGCATAACATGGAATAAAACCTGATTTAATCCTAAAACTTTCAAGTTGTCCAATGTGATGTGAAATTGTGTGTATTTTGGCTGTTCTAAGATGTAAAGTATGCCACAGTAGCTTCCTTTTTACAAAACACAAGTGTCTAGTCATGCTGGTCTTTACTGTCATACAAACAAAAAACATTTTCCGTTGTGAAAGTTTTCTCCTGTAGTTATTTATACAATGCCCTATTTCTGTTATTGTTGCGGCATTGTTTTGACCTTACATCGAACAATTTTTCCCAAGTAAAATTAGTTTTCACCATTCACAGAAATGTTCTAATATAATGGTTTGATGGTTTTGCCAGAGAAATGGGAAGAAATGTAAGACCATGACACTTGGGTTAATAACATTCCTCCTCTTCAACAAGTACCCTGGGATCTTAAGTGTCCTTGAAACCAGACGAAATCTCTCTGACATCCGGCACACCTCTAAGCGGTGCTGTGCAGCACTCATGGGTAAAGTCAGTATACATTCTCCAAAACACTTATTATTCTCTCAAATTTATATTCTCATGTCTATTATGAGCTTAAGCTCAAGTTGTTTTCTAAAATTAAAATATATATTGTCTAGTCCTTAAATAAACAATAGTTATTTCCACAAATATTTTATTCAATTCGTACATAATATAATTTTTTTCTATAACGGTGACAAATAAATAGCAGATTATCAATCTTGTGTATTAAGTCAACATTGCTTTCATGCTAGTCAATGTGCACCTGGAGCATTGGTCCCAGAGGCCGCTAAGTGTGCATGGAAAGGGAATTATGGACACCCCGGAAAGGTCTCACAACCCAAGGAGGCTCTGTGTGGAGTGTAGCGTGAGACAACGAGGCCCGTTGAGAATTACACCACCTGTTTGTTTTCCTTCTCTGCAGTGAAGATCGTAAATGCCTCACTGTTCCCAGCCTTCAGGGACTGCGGGTGTTAGATACAACAAAAAAGGTGACTGAGGAGTTCTGGTTTGGGAGATTATGATTTATTAATCTTCACTCCTTTAAATTTCAACATAACCATATGGGGTTACAGCATTTACTCTAGAGAGTCAACATAATGCATAGCACAATTGAGACACTCACCTTTTTGAATTCTTGATAGGAAAAGACAATGTACCGTAACTGCACATTGCAGCTGGAGTACACAGGGGGACTAAAGCGTGGAGGCGAACGGTTCAAATTGAAAGGGTCACTGGTATGAGGCACAGGAAAGTTTAATCTCCTTCTAGGATAAGGACTTCTGTTCTGTCTTGAATAAAACAAATGCTTTATCCAATTCAGAATCATTAGGTTGTGCATTTGTGTTTAGTATTGTCAAAGATCCTTTTTTAAATCCTATGAATAGAAATTTGTAGCACATGACACTAACAGACACCTCAAGATGAATTGAGACCCTTCATCAATTTAAGCAAAGTAAAATGTACATACACTCACCTAAAGGATTATTAGGAACACCCGTTCAATTTCTCCTTAATGCAATGATCTACTCAACCAATCACATGGCGGTTGCTTCAATGCATTTAGGGGTGTGGTCCTGGTCAAGACAATCTCCTGAACTTCAAACTGAATATCAGAATAGGAAAGAAAGGTGATTTAAGCAATTTTGAGCATGGCATGGTTGTTGGTGCCAGATGGGCTGATCTGAGTATTTCACAATCTGCTCAGTTACTGGGATTTTCACGCACAACCATTTCTAGGGTTTACAAAGAATGGTGTGAAAAGGGAAAAACATCCAGTATGCGGCCGTCCTGTGGGCAAAAATGCCTTATTGATGCTAGAGGTCAGAGGAGAATGGGCCGTCTGCTTCAATCAATAGAAAGGCAACTTTGACTGAAATAACCACTCGTTACATCCGAGGTATGCAGCAAAGCATTTGTGTAGCCACAACACGCACAACCTTGAGGCGGATGGGCTACAACAGCAGAAGATCCCACCAGGAAACACTCATCTCCACTACAAATAGGAAAAAGAGGCTACAATTTGCAAGAGCACAACAAAATTTGACAGTTGAAGACCGGAAAAATGTTGCCTGGTCTGATGAGTCTCAATTTCTGTTAAGACTTTCAGAAGGTAGAGTCAGAATTTGGCACAAACAGAATGAGAACATGGATCCATCATGCCTTGTTACCACTGTGCAGGCTGGTGGTGATGGTGTAATGGTTTGGGGGATGTTTTCTTGGCACACTTTAGGCCCCTTAGTGCCAATTGGGCATCGTTTAAATGCCACGGCCTACCTGAGCATTGTTTCAGACCATGTCCATCCCTTTATGGCCACCATGTACCCATCCTCTGACGGCTACTTCCAGCAGGATAATGCACCATGTCACAAAGCTCGAATCATTTCAAAATTGGTTTCTTGAACATGACAATGTGTTCGCTGTACTAAAATGGCCCATAGAGCATCTTTGGGATGTGGTGGAACGGGAGCTTTGTGCCCTGGATGTGCATCCCACAAATCTCATCAACTGCAAGATGCTATCCTATCAATATGGGCCAACATTTCTAAAGAATGCTTTCAGCACCTTGTTGAATCAATGCCACGTAGAATTAAGGCAGTTCTGAAGGCGAAAGGAGGTCAAACACAGTATTAGTATGGTGTTCCTAATAATCCTTTGGGTGAGTGTATTTTGGGCTAAAACATAAGAGGGCTTTGTATACATTAAAGAATAATGTCTTAAACATTTTTAATTATTAATGTTTTTCTGCAAAATATATGTTTAAACAAAACTGGGCACCCCTACAGAATAATTATTAAAACCAAAGAAAGACATTCTAGGATTTTTGTTGGTCTCCAGGAACTGTACTAATGCTGTTTACTTTTTCCTGTTTCCCTTGAATATAAATATAAATTTGAATATCTTGGTTGAAGGTGGCATTGAAGACTCCAAGAATCACATTGTAGACGGCACAGTCTACTGAAATCTTGGAAATATTAAGTCTCAATATCAATAGTTAGAGGCTATCTCCATGTCAACAAGCTCTTTGAAAGGGTTGCAAGAAGGAAGCCCAACTGAGCCCAACACACAAATTGCCTGAACCTTGCCAAGCGTTATTGGACCTAAAATTGGAATCATGTAATCTGGTCAGATGAGACAAAAACTGATATTTTGGACATACACACCATCTGCATGTTTGGCAACATGGGGACTGCAAAGGGGACTGCAAGGAAAAACACCTGATACCCACAGTAATATATGGTGTGTCACTGATTAGGGATGTTTTGCTACTAGTGGTCCAGGTGCTTAACATCAGTGGCATAGTACATTCCATCAAATACAAGGATATTTCAACCCAAACCTGGATGCACCTGCCAGCAGAATGAGATTTGGCCATAGATGGACCTTTCAAAAAGACAACAACAAACATACATTAACGTCAACATAGACAAAGTTGCAGGAACACAAAATCAATGTTTTACTATGTTCATCTTTGGCTCCAGACTTGAATTCTTCTGAACCTGTTGACCGCCAGACTTGAATTCATTTGAACCTGTTGACAGTGACTGACACGAGGATCCTCGCGAATTCACATATGATCGCGCGATATAACAGCATAAATATACTGTGCTGAATTGCTGGGGAGCTCTCCGGCATCCGGCAAAATAAGAAAGCTCTGCGTATCTGCTCCGGAGGGCTGCGGATCGCCGGAGCTGGGACGGAGTCGGAACGCAGCCGTTCCGCAGTCAGTGAAAATACACACATTGACTTTAATGGAAACCTATTGACTTTGCCAAACAGAGACTGTTCCATATTCTTCCCTCTGATTTCATTGGTAGGTGGACAATGTTGACCTGGAATAAAATAGGCATCTTTCTTTTGGTGTCAGTAGAAAAGTATCGTTAGTGTTTACAATTGTGACCTTAATCTCCTACCGTCTGTAAACTGTTGGTGACTTAACAACCGTTCCACAGGTGCATGTTCATAAATGTATTTTGGTTATTGAACAAGCATGGAAAACATTGTTTAAACATTATTTAAATATCTGTAAAATGATTTGGCTTTTTACTAACTATCTTTGAAATATAATGTCCTGAAAAATTGAGTCTCTTTTTGTGCTTATATTTATATTAAAACATTGTCCTAAACTTATAAAGCTAAAAGTGAGAGTTTTTGTCACATAATGTCACATAAATGCTATAGTGCACCATTTTTGTGGCCACATTTTGGCTTTACAGCACCGCTTTTATAACCATTGACAAAGATTCTCACAATGCACCTTTAATATCCCTTATACAGTATATGCACAATCCCGTCTGTGAGAGTAGAACCAGTAAAGATTCAACACGTTAGATGGACATCTCAACACATACATCCAACTAAATAAAAAAATATTATCGGACAGACATTTTTTGGCCATAATTCATTGCTTGTCTCAGCTCTGTGGCTACACTTACCACTGCAGCCAACATTACTTAGCTACATATTATGGTTAAATTATTAACAATGTTGAAGCACACCTCTCAAAAGCTGCCAGCTTGTCCTTAGCTTCCAGCTCTGCATTCTTAGAAAATTGAATTTTATATCCCATATACATGCAATATTCAGTGCCATAGCTTTAAAAAATGAGCTTAATTAATTGCTAACACTGCTTGAACCGGGTTTGTGCCCTGGCTCCAGCATACCAACCCACAAATTGCCATTGACAAAGGACAGTTTCAGCACCGTCTGTGTTGGGGGAGGGATGTGAGACAGAATTGTCTTATTGCTAGTGACTCCTTGTGACAGGTTAATGCACGCAATCAAAACTGCTTTCATATTTTCAGTGTTTGTTTTATCCTTTTGGGCCATAAATCAGTTGTAAAATTAGGCAGCTGTCAGCTGTATGCCATATCTCAGCCAGACTACATATGCAGTTAATTAGGATCCACCATTCCCTCGTTGATAATACCTGTCCCTTAGACCATATTTCTATTTGAGTTGGACAGATATCTACAACTTGAAAGCCATCCATCACTTTAGTATTTTGTATTCTCAGTCTGGCCTATAAAGCACTTAACTAAGCCTAGTATGAAAAACAACCATGACGGTTTTGTTAAATGATGGGTTCCTACCTACAAATACCCTAGGAATGTCAATATCGTTTTTTAAACAAGCATTGCTGAGTTTGTCAAGAAGCTGAAGTAAAACAACATTTTTTGTGTCCCTATAGAAACAAATCATGTCTGTCATCTCAGCATAGACACTGTATTGCACAGGACAGCTTAATGATAATCATGCTGTGCTTTATACTGTATGCATATGTCAATATAAACCTCTGGATGTAGTCTATCATACATTGCATAATAGATCTCTTTTACACTTAGTGGGCTGGGACTCTGACTTCCAGAAAGTGCAAACATTGGTTAATGTTTGTTTTTAAGGCTGTAATGCATAAATGTCCATAATATATTGCCTCAAAAATATTAAACACGCCGTAAAGTCTGGCAAGTCCTGGCTCATTCAGAGTTAGGTAAAACTACTATTATGCCTCCAACTTATACAATGTCTTGCAAAGTATAGTTTTTCTTAAAAACTCTGGTGCCCACAGGGCAACTGAAATGTTTGAAGGGGCAATTTGTAAAAATAAATGTGCTGATAAGAATGGCACTATTACATTTTCAGTGACGAGCTTACAAATGCTTTGAAAACTATATTTATTGATATTTTTGCTATATAAACAAAATTAAATATTATGTGACCTGCCACCTACATCTAGGTGTTCGGAGGAGATGCATACATTTCAGTACAGCCTAAAAACGAAATACATTTTTTTTCTTTTCTAAATTCACTTAAAATAAATAGATTTTTGAATATGTAAACTTTCAGTTTAGATGAATGACAAAGATGTTGGCGTTTTTAAATAGGAAAAAACATAACTTTACTGAGCCTAGAAAGAGTGGCAGATACGGTGTGTTAAGTTTCA
Source organism: Umbra pygmaea (assembly GCA_016801145.1). Classification (NCBI taxonomy): domain Eukaryota; kingdom Metazoa; phylum Chordata; class Actinopteri; order Esociformes; family Umbridae; genus Umbra; species Umbra pygmaea. The sequence goes on along the minus strand of JACXGM010000371.1, from coordinate 28,547 downwards.
CTTTCAGATTCAGCAATTTTTTTACTTCATCCATGCCCTCACAACTAGGGTTATAAGGTAATTATCAGTTCACACTAAAACTGGGCACATTTGATTAGCTTGAAAACATATCACAGAGAATGGTCAACTCTGTGCCCATTTGTTATTAACCCCTATGTTGATTTTGCGCCGGAATTGTCCTTTAAGCCTCGATATACGGTAGAACTGGTGGTTCACACATGTTATCATTTTGAACAGGCATGGCGGTCAGGAAATTATAAAGCTTCCACAGTGTTTGTCAATGAGAACACACCAGTCCAACGTTGATATAAAGTAGGCATTTTAGCCTATTATTTTGTGTGTAACAAAACATTGCATAGTGTAGCGTATCATGTAATCTATATTGCTTCTTCCTATCATTAAAATATCAAAGAATACAGCTTTAAAGCATTTGTAAGCTGGTCACTGACAGAGAATGTAATGCCGTGTTCATACGGGCAAAATTCTACACAGTGGCCCTTAAAAAAATATTTGCCTCTAACACTGTGATAGTCCTGCTATTTAATTATGTTTACCATAATTTCAAGTGAATAATGCTAAATTTAGAGCAGGGGAGTGCAGGGGGAACTGTATCCAGCCCGCAAGGGATTTTTTAAATTACATTGCATCTGGAAAGTATTCACAGCTCTTCACTTTTTACACCATTTGTTATGTTACAACCTTATTCCAAAATGGATTAAATTCATTATTCATTATTACTTCTAAAAACAATACCCCATAATGACAATGTTAAAGAAGGGTGTTTGAAATCTGAAATTTTTAAATGTAAAAAACGAAGTACATAAATATTCACAGCCTCTGCTCAAAACTTTGTTGAAGCACCTTTGGCAGCAGTTACAGTCTCAAGTCATCTTTGAGTATGATGCTACATGCTTGACACTGCTACTTTTGAGCAGTTTCTTCCATTCTTCTTTCCAGGACCTCTCAAGCTCCATCAGGTTGGATGGTGAGCATCAGTTCACAGGCATTTTCAGATCTCTCCAGAGATTTTCAATCTGGTTCAAGTCTGGGTTCTGGCTGGGCCATTCATGGACATTCACAGAGTTGTCCTGTAGCCACTCCTTTGTTATCTTGGCTGTGTGTTTAGGGTCGTTGTACTGTTGGAAGATTGACCTTCACTCCAGTCTGAGGTCCAGAGCGCTCTGGAGCAGGTGTTCAGCAAGAATGTCTCTGCTCATTTCTGCATTAATCTTTCCCTTGATCCTGACTAGTCTCCCAGTTCCTGCTGCTAAAAAACATGCCCACATCATGATGTTGCCACCTCCATGTTTCACTGTAGGAATGGTATTGGTTAGGTGATGAGCGGTGCCTTGTTTCCTCCAGACATGATGCTTGCTATTCGGGCCACAGAGTTCAATCTTTGTTTCATCAGACCAGAGCTGGTCTGATGACCATCTCTGGCAGGCTCTCAACTCAAGGTGGGCTCTCATGTGCCTTTTACTGAGGAGTGGCTTCCGTCTGGCCATTCTACCATACAGGCCTGATTGGTGGACTACTGCAGATATGGTTGTTTTTCTGGAAGGTTCTCTTCTCTCCGGATGATGGATGCCAATGTGCTCATTTGGACCTTCAATGCTGCAGATATTTTTCTGTATCCTTTCCCTGATCTGTGCCTCGATGCAATCCTGTCTATGAGGTCTACAGACAATTTCTTGGACTTCATGGCTTGCTCTAATGAATTTCATACATTTCGGAATAAGGGTGTAATAACAAATGTGAAAAAGTGAAGTGCTGCAAATACTTTCTGGATGCACTGTAATTAAATGCAATTATATTTGAAAAACAATTTTTGACTCAAATTTCTTTCCATATGTGCTGTTGTTTTCACAGGTTTTGGCAAGTAGGCTAAATGAACTTGAAACAAACAGTCGCTAGTGATTAAAATCTGAGAAGTAAAAAAAAAATGGTGCTTGAAAACGAAAGTATTAAGCTTTATATCCTGTAGGCTACACACATACGTAATTACCGTTACTACTGCTGAGTTTCACAAATTTCCTGTAGCCTATGAATGAAGATGTTTGTTAAAAATGATGTTTTTCGCTGTGCATGTGTCATTTTCGCTGTGCACAAGCAGTGCAAGTTGGACAGAAAAAATTGCAGAGCTAAAGCGAAAGTCCCTGCAAGGATAGCAGGCTTTTTAAGCTAGGCTACTAGGCTTTTAAAGCAGTCTGTTGCGCTGCTGCATTGTCCAGTTTCATTTTTTTATCCATCTCACCGACTGGCACCTCTAGATTTAAAAACTAAGCACGGGTTACAAGACATCGAATGGCAGGCTGAACTGTTTTAAAATGCTTTCATAGCTTTGAAAATTAATCAAATGCACTTACTATTTGTTTTACTATAATTTTTATGTTTATTTACGGTGCTGAATAGTAAGTTGGACATCTGCTGTTGTATACAGTATGTTCAAATGCAATTTATTTTCTCTCTTGTAGAAATGTGTGTTCTGCCACTAGATCTGAGTGTGTGTGTGTGTGGGTGGGGGGGGGGTAATTTACTGAAACAACATTTCCAGTTTTTTAATGCATAGCTATAGCATGCAGCTCTTGACTTGGTTTTGAAAACTCAATGTGGCCCTCAAGCAAAAAACGTTTCCTACCCCTGAGTTCCTAGTTCGTGTACAGACTTTTTGGGCTGTGTTGGAGCATTTGTTCTTTTTGTTTACATTCCTCAGATTTTAAAATGTGCCCATGAGTTTCTGATTGTATGAGTGTGCTTGTTACTGTTGACCTGAATTCAATGATCTAAAGTTTGTATATTTAAAAACATTTTTGGATATCTTAAATTAGAGAAAAGGGGTCCTCATGGCAGAAAAGGTTGTCTACGTAGGATCAAAAAGATATTAATGAAATCATTTGGCAATGCTGAGATTACAATGTATGATGAATTGTCTGCAGTTCCACAGTGCACCACCCAGTGATGTTGTGGATATTGGAGTTGCAAATGTATCTTGACTATTAAGTTGATTGCATGCTGTGAATGATATACTGTATTTCACCTTGCTGTACATTGCAATCGACTGATTGCATTGATCTGTGTGATTCCTCCTTCATTAGTTGCCAGGGATTTCCTACACTGTACATTGCAGGATGATAGAGTACTCAGGAACAAAGCTTTCTCCACCCATTAAACTGAGAAAATCGGCCATCCTTCACCTGGCAAAGTTTAGTGAAGGACACGGATGCCTCTAGACTACTTTATTTTGTGCAGCCCAGTCGAGCCATGGGAAACAAAGTTTGCATTTAAAGAGTAGATGTGAGAGAGTGTGTGTAAATGGGACAGGATTGTGGGGTGGTAGGGTCTGTGAAGCGAGCGGACAAACACAGTGACGGGGATGTGAATAGATGGTCTAAAATAAGAAGTAGCCCCTCGGTTAGATCGGTGGCAGATGGAGGTTCAAAGAATGAAAGGATGCCAGCATTCTTTTTGCAGTCCAGTGCCAGGGCTACACTCTGCTGTGGACCACTAGAGAACAACAGATGAGCAACAAGACAGCTGCTTTACTCTATAACCTTACAAAGCTCCAGTAGTTCACATTCCCAGCAAATAGAATTTAGTTGTTTTGGAGAATTTTAAAGATTGTATCATGGTCACCTAGACGTGGTTAGAACATCACCTGATTTCTGGTTGTGGGAGACCTGGAACACAGAGATACAACACCTATACAGTAAACAGCATCAATAATGAGGTTGAAAAAAAGAAATTGAGATGATGCCAAAACAAATGTTTTTATTTTCAGGCCAAGGTGGCATTAATTATTATGTTGCATGATGAAAAGTAATATGCCAATTGCTGGGAAATTGCACAGGCATATAGTTTAGGCATATAGTTAAAATTATTTAACTCACAGGAAATGCTTAGAAAGCTTACAAAAACAGTTTTCATTGTATTATGATTTTTGTTACTTCATATAGATTGTAGAAGGTTTATATAGAAAGAGTTGAAAGTATGTGTACAAAGTTTTTAGGTTCTGCTAATGAGATTTAGTGTCCCTGTGGAAAGCATCCTTTTATCCCAGACCGTCTAAGTGTGTTGAGGAAGGGAAGTGCGAGTAGAGCGGTGTGATCCACTGGTTAATAAATCATGCCAGATGAGTTTATCATGGAGATACAGACACTCCTCTGGGTCCCTGGCTAACACTTGCTACAGTATCTGGGAGCTGGTATGACACATGATAAAAGGCCTCTGTCACATGCATCACTTTTACTCAATATACTCTCATTTTCAACTTTATTACAGTCAAGTGTTTATCAAGTAGCCTCACTGCAAGAAAAGGCATGTTTTGAAAGTGTTTCCAGATCACTACTAAGATTCTTAGTGCTAGCACTACGAGCCCACTATTGAACATTAGTGAATGAAACAGATGGGAAGATTTCAGTCAGACACTAAGCTCTAGAATTCTCTTGTGGGTTCGACTTGAAAATGAGCTCTTCACACTTGCCATTGTTCTCATGTAAGTGGGCATAGTTACACTGAGCAGGCAATTCTGAAGCAAACATGCTTGTAGGCTTACATTTTTAGTGCGTTCATTTCAAAGAAGAAGAAACAAGTATGATTGCCCTGTATGTTTATAAAGTTATTCATTTAAGAATAAATTCCTTCTTGTTTTTGGAAGGGCTTGCCAATTTGAATGGGGTGATCATGTGACTGCTCTTCCTATTGCTTGATAAAGTTATTGACAAAGTCCGACTAAATATCTAGGGCCAGTGCGTAGCTTGAATGATAATTACGCTTATGAGTATTATTCCGTCATAAAATAATCATACAATATCAAATACAACTTTAACTTAATTCAAAAGGTTGAAGTTCATTTAAAACATGTACTCATCTTTCTTATTCATTATTTCTCTGGTCACTTTATGCTCTCTACATCTGATGTAGCAGAATTCAAATGCACCTTTAAAAGCAATTTTCCATGCCAAATCTATAATATTTACTACTTCTACTGTTGTACATTTTCCAGATCACTGCTCAGTACATAGCGTATTATTATTATTATTACTATTGTCATTATTGTTTTAAAAATTCTTTATATTGTTGTAATTCTTTTTTTAAGCCCACTGCATAGATGTGTCGAGCCATGTCAAAAGAATTTCTCTGCATAGGATGATGTATGTTATTCGATGCATATGATAAATAAACAACTTTGACTTTGACTTTTCAATACATTCTACATTCTACATTCTTTTTCAGTTATATTCAACGTCTGACAAGAAATGCATCTATTGAAAGCATGAACACGGGCTCAACTGGGGATTGTTAAGACTTGATTTTCATTCATTTCTGTAGTCTTAACTTAGGCTAAGCTTAGCCCTCATATGTAAGACCTTTATTTTTTATAAACAAAGCAATATGGAGTGCCTTGTTACAGCCCTTAGCCATGGTATATTGGACAACTACACACTATTCCCTGATTGACCTCAATAACAATAAACTAGTTACTAATGTATGCATAGCATACATGTTTTATCACTTTCATAGTGTATAGATAGTCTGGGTACTCTGCAATGCATGATGCCGAAAAACACTTTTTATTTACAAGTAAGTACTGCACTGATGATGGTAAAGTGCATACTTTTAAGTATATAGTAAGCAAGTATGCTAGTATTAGGACATGCAACCACATCATTAAATTGCTCCTTGAAATAGACATCACACACTTGTGTTGCTGGGCAACATTAGGGATTGTTCTAATAATGTTAACAAAAAGCCACTAACTTATAAACAGTAACTAGCTAGAATGATGGAACATGTATATCTTTGTGCTGCAACAGTTAGCCAACCCAATATAGTTAGTTGTTGCTGGCTTATGGTTTAGATGAGGCGCTATCAAGCTCTGCATATTATGCTGGATTTCCAAAACCTTTGTCGAAGTGAGTCATGACAACCCCCTCATTTCCTGAGAAACACAGCAGTGAGGGGTGACGGTGACCAATGAGCGCAATATAATTGTGTCCATGTTGAAATGGTAGACCTGCATTCAGTAGAGTAGAGAACTTTTAGCATAGAATTTAAAATGTGCTCTGGTCATTTTTATTTAACCCGTCACACAATGGAATTGTTTACACGATTCACCCAGAATGTAAACTTTACGACGTTACAAGACAGGAATGGACACAACAACTTTAAATCAAGGTGAGTCACTTAGCTAAGTATAGCTATTAGCTGTAACATAGCTGTTAGCTAGCCACCAATCTACCAGCGCCAGTATAGTTGTTTTTCAACTAGATAGTTAACATTAAACACACAATGTTGTTAAGTGTGTGTATCTATGACTACTCATGCTGTTTTATTTAAAGGACAACTCCGGCGCAAAATGAACCTAGGAGTTAATAACACATTGCTACCGAGTCAACCGTTCTCTGGGGCATGTTTTCATCCTAATCGAATGTGCCCAGTTTTAGTGTGAATTGATAATGACCTTATAATGCTAGTCAGCTCAGACTTACAGCTTGCAAAAGAAAACAACAATTTCTTACAGTTCAGCTCACGTAGCACAGAGTTTGTGGTTTGACTAATCGAGTCTGTTTCCGAAGATGGCGGCTGCCTTGTAGACACGAACGGTAATGTTTTTTAAACTATATTTCTAATAAACTGTCTGTACACTTACAAAGTCCACAATGCTTTGGTTAGCATGGGCTAATTCACAGAGACATTCTTGACAAAAATCTGTTGCCATCTTCCAGGATGTTGAAGATGAAATTGGGGTGGATCATTAGGACACTGATCCCAAACACACGGTTAAGGAAACTTTCAATTGGTTTCAAAGAAAGAAAATAAAGCTGCTAAATAGGCCAGGCCAATCACCTGACTTAAATCCCATTGAAAATCTATGGAAAGAACTGAAGATCAAGATTCATAGAAGAGGCCCACAGAACCTTCAAGATTTGAAGACTGTTTGTGTGGAAAAATTAGCTAAAATCACACCAGAGCAATGCATGCGACTAGTTTTCGCCATTAACAACAAAGGATTTTGTACCAAGTATTAAATGAATATCAGTAAGCGTGTTCAAAAATGTTCCCTGTGACATTTCACATCATTACACATAACGTAATTTCTGAACCTATTTGTTTTGGTTTATTTGTATGTATGGGTTATGGTATGGTGAATATTTAATTCACCTGGATTCTTTATCCTTGTGTAGTATATTTAGTTTTATTTATAATGTAAATGATGAGCTGTGTTTATCAGTGCATTCTGATCCCTTGAACAATGTAGAGGTGTGGTTCCTCTGCATGAAAGAAACAGGCTCCTTAGTGTTGCCTAACTATGATCTGTAAGTGTTGGTATTAGCTTGTAAGTGTACTGTAAGTGGCCACACTACAAAGAGTTCAAAAGACCACTAAATCAGGGGTATTAGGTGCAGTGTCTGATGTCGAGTGAGTAGGAAAGAGGCTACTTAAGTGTCAGTCTCATATTCATAGTGTTTGTTTATACATTCAGTGGCGCTGTATACATTAGCAACAGGAGCCACTTTTGGATTAAGCTGATAAAAGCAGTATCTGCTGGCAATAAATGTTAATTACCCTTGTTTACTGTAACATAAGTATTGGGTGAATTTTTACAACTTGAGATAGAGTTGCTCTGCAGGGGCAATAATACAATAGGATCAGCATTTCCCTGGCGTGTACTGAAGATTATCTTATCAACACAACGCTAATGCAGCTCATCACTGCCACACTAGAATGTATCTTTGGATAGCCTTTGAAATGTAATTGTAAAATTATTGTTTGTAATGCGAAGTAGGAAACTACTTCCTTGAAATTGTGTAAATTAAGTGCAAAACCAAATAGTTTGTAATGAATGTTGCTGTTCATGGGGACAATTAGATCTTCTGTAGTTAAACAGATGTTTAGAACTAAACCACATTTTTGTTTTGAATGAGGATGCAGACTTTGATAAACAAGCAAAGAATGGACCAATCTAAAATTGAACTCTCAAGCTTCGGATACAAAGCCAATTTTGCTGAGCACTGAACTCTGCACTAGCTTGGTATGGCATGCTCATTTTCCACGTACACGCAGGCAAGCACATGTATTAAGGAATTCATACATCTTTGCTTTTGTCGATCAATATAATATAGAAAATGCCAGCTCTCAACAGTAATACACATCATTCACCTAAGTAAGTGCCACAATGTGTTACCTTACACAACCAAATTTAATATTATAGTGTAACAAAAAACATCACTGCATTCCATCATAATGATGATTCTCCATAACAGCCTGGTAACCGTTTCGTTGGAATGAGATTCTTGGGAATACATATTTACATATGTTGTGTTTTTACTGATTTGTTTAGAAACAAACTATTGGTGTCTTCAATGAACAGGGTTGCCGCACACGTTTCCTCAACAATTTATATGTAGTCTGGTACCAGCATACTGTAACTACAAGTCCTTACTGGGCAAATTCTGTAGCCAATGACTGGAATGAACTACAAACAACAAGATATATCACACATCCATCACTCCTAATGCCTTTAAGGAAATCAATCTGAATTGCTGTCTCATCACTGTACTTATTTGAAGATATAGATTATGTACAGTATACAGTATATATAGCTTTGGAAAAAATAAGAGACCAACGCTAAATCATCAGTGTCTCTGGGTTTACATTTGATAGGTGTGTGTGTTTGGGTAAACATAACTATTTTGTTTTATTCCATAAACTACTGATACAATGTTTCCCAAACTTCAAGTGAAAATATTTTAATTCAGGGTATTTATTTGCAGAGAATGACAACTGGTCAAAATAACAAAAAAAGATGCAGTGTTGTCAGACCTCAAATAATAAGAATTTTGTTTTTTCTTATTTATTTTTTAAACAACACAACACTAAAATTCTAAGTAACTAACTTAGGAAGAGTTTAGAAGTTAATTTTGGTGGAATAATAATAATTGTTTAATAATAATATTTAGCGTTCATGCTTCTTGGCATGCTCTTCACCAGTTTATCACGTTGATGTTGGGCCAATCCTAGCGCAAAAATTCAAGCTGCTCGGCTTTGATTGGTGGCTTGTGACCATCCATCAGGGTTTCAATGGGGTTGATTTAAGAAAAGTGGTCTCTTAATTATTTCAAGGGATATCAGGGTTTCCTTTAGGAAAATTTGCAACCGGACATTTGACCTGAAGGATAAAATTTTTCCGGAACACACCTGTCAAACACAAGGCCCGTTGGCCGAACTAGGCTTGCTGCACATTTCTATGCCCGCACAATGATTTGGGAATTAAAATGATTTTGGCCTGCTTCAATCTGCAGCCTGCACTGCACTTCCAGAAAGCACAGCCAGGTGCTAACATTCTGCTCAGTAGTGAATTCCCCCCATCCCTCATCTTACTGTCTCATCCACAACCCAGCCAGACACCGCACTGCATCAAAACTATTAACATCAGAAATGGTTTTAGTAGCAGCCTTACGTTCCTCACCGTCACAAAAAGTATAAGCAAGCTAGCTAACTGCCAGTCAGCCAGAAAATAACAAAAAGAAGGAAAGTTGACCTTGAAGGCAGGGCATTCCATGACCGGTGGGAGATGGAAAACTTACTTGTAGACCATAGAGAAAAAACAGTCTGTCTCATTTGCCAGGAGACTTTGGTCGTAATGAAAGAGTATAACATAAGATGGCATTATGAGACAAAACACAGTGACACATACGGGGACTTGGATAGACAACAGAGGCAAAAGAAATTGGCAGAGTTAACAAAGGGACTTGTACAACAGCAATGCATGATTTCAAACGCAAAAGCATGAAGTGATGCAGGCAGCAGTAAAGGGCAGTTTTATCTTGGCAGAAGAATTTGCCAAATCAGGCCGACCATACTGTACATAGAGGGTGATTTTTTCGAAGAAGTGCATGCTCAAAGTACAGTGAAGAACAGGGCCCAGATAAATGGCAGACATTTTCAAATGTCAGATTTAGCAGAAATTCAGTGGCAGATCGTGTGGATGAGCTAGCCATCGATCTTCAAGAACAGCTTACTGAAAATCCTTTATAGCTTACTCACCAGCTGTTGACGAGAGTACAGATGCTACAGACACTGCTCAGTTGTCAATATTCATCTGTGGGGTGGATTTCAAGTGATCTGTTACAGAAAAGCTTTTATGTGTAAGAACAAAACATGTCATGAACACTGTAACAAAAGCAGTTAACTTCGTCAGGGCTAAGCGCTACAATCACCATCAGTTTCAGTCATTTTTTGAGGAGGTGAACTCTGAGTATGACGATGTGCTATACCACACAGAGGTGGATTGGCTCAGTCAGGGGAAAGTGCTTAATCGATTTATTGAGTTGCGTGAATAAATGCATTGTTTCATAGACAGCAAGGGAAAAGACATCAAAGAGCTCCAGGATGAAAGGTGGTTGTTTTTTGTGTGTGACATAACAGGCTCAACCACTGAACCTACAATTGCAGGGAAGCAATCATGTGATCACTAACATGTATAACTCGATGAACTCCTTTTAAATTAAATTGCATTTACGGGAGAATCAAATGCAGCAAAACTACTTGGGTCACAGTCCATCCAGGTAAACAATGGCAAACAAGCTCAACAGCACTGCTTTCCCAAGTGCAAATTTTGCTGACAAATCGAGTGTACTTCACTCAGAGTTTGAAAGAAGGTTTGCAGACTTCGAGGCGTAGGCATTTCATTTTAAACTGTTTGGTAATCTATCTGCCATTGTCATGGACAGCGCCTCTATGAACATTCAGATGGAACTGATATAGCATTTGTTCTTCATGATGAAGATAAACAAACCTTATCACAGATCACGTCTTACAGACAAGCACCCTCACTCCATTCTCAGAGTTGCAGCACCGCAGGAGTTGACCCCTAAGATTGATAAAACTTTAAAAGAAAAGAAGCCAAGTGTCAAGTAGCAGCAAATAGATAAGAAAATAAGGCTAAAAGAACCCTGAAGAACCTTTAATTAGGTTGGACACTTACTCTAAATATCTTTTCACAATTGTGTTATGCTTGCCAGTTTTGCCCGGGAATATGTTTTCTTGTTTGTTGCCTATGCCCCCTAAGTTGATTGAGTTTGACACCTTGGCCTAAACCTGTCATGCTCTACGGAGTGCGTCTGGTTCCCAGTTGCCGTTATGAGACCAGCACTGCATTAACTGGACTTCCTTCATCACGTAATTGCTACTAATCATCTCAGCTGTTTAGAGTACCCTCATTTGTACAAGAATTTAAACCTCCATGTTCACTGTGCAGTGTTGGTCATTGTTTCCTTTTTGTTGCTACTGTATATGCTGGTGCTCTGAAGAGATCCTCCTAGGTTTATGTTTGTTTTATTTGTTTGTATAGTCTTTGTCATTAAAACTCCATCTCTGCCATTGCTTCGCCTTGGTCTTCATTCACCCTCATCAATACAAGAGCAATAGCAACACGCTTATATGAAAGAACAATAATGATAATAATGATAGCAATGAACTCTAACAAAAACAATAGGCATTACTGCTGAGACTCTAGTAAAACACTTTTCATTCTATGTAATTGTTTTCAAATATTAGTCATGTTAGCCATGTGACTTTCTTAAGATATTGTAAAACATCATTCTTGTAACATAGCTGTTTTAGTCTTGATAGCCTATGTTAAAAAGCTATTTGGTCACATGGTCATGCAACACAAGAAACTGGAGAGAGACCAGGGGCCTCATGTATAAAAGATTTAGCAGCTTACATACCAGAAGATGGCGTATGACCAAAACTGGAAAAGTACCTAAGCACAGACATATTTGCACGTATAAAACCGGTCCTACGCCAGGTCCTGCGCACGTTTGCTTTTTAAATCACAATCTATGTGAGATTGACAGCACGCAAATGAGCCACTGTCCCCGCCTTGCCTTCTCCCATAAATTAATATGCTTACCTTTTTTCCACAAATGCAAAAATCTCATGTGCTAAAACTATTTTGCACATTTAAATTAGTATGTATTAATCTCAGGTCAAGAACATCACACAACCATTTTCTCTGGAGCTACTGTTAGCCAGTCTACAGACAATTGAAATGTGACAGCATCTCGCTTGCTGTCTGGCTCGGTATAATTCACATTCTAATAATAATATGCCTATTTGAAAAACATTGGAAAGGTTTTCTAAGATTTTATATTTGCATAACGTAAATAATTACATAGCCTATATCAGCTTGCATTTACCCTATAGTCAATATCCGATCATTGTAAATTATTTTTCAAACATCCTGACATGCCTGACATCAAACCTGCATTAAAACTATATTTCTTTTGTGTCACAATCATATTTTTGCAACTTTAAATCTTCCCTCTTTATATGTTTTACCATTATGCCAAAGCATGGAGGTCAAATTTACTGAAATCAAAAGCTATTTCAATCAAACACATCTTAACAGGGCAAGTTATATTTTAACATAAGACCCCTTCTTTGATGGCACCTTCACAATTCTTGCATCTATTGAACTTTGAATAGCCTCCCAGAGCTGCTGTTTTGATGCAAACTGCCTCCCACCCTCATAGATCTTTTGCTTGAGGATGCTCCAAAGGTTATCAATAGGGTTGTGGTCAGGGGAGGATGGGGGGGATTTCTCTACTTTTATGCCCATAGCAGCCAATGACACTATTCTTTGCAACATGAGAAGGCTATATGGGAGGCATGGTTCTTCGTTTTTTTACCATGGAAGAAAATGGTAATTCAGAAACTATATACTTTGCAGAGTTCATTTTCACACCTTCAGGGACCCTAAAGGGGCCTACCAGCTCTCTCCCCATGATTCTGTCACTTAGGGGTGTACTCACTTTTGCTACCAGTGTTTTAGACCTTAATGGCTGTGTGTTGAGTTATTTTGAGGGGACAGCACATTTACACAGTTATACAAGCTGCACACTCAGTGCTTTACATTGTAGCAAAGTGTAATTTCTTCAGTGTTGTCACATGAAAGTTTATAATAAAATATTTACAAAATGTGAGGGGTGTACTCACTTTTGTGAGACACTGTATATATTACAAATTTGAATCAGTTTTCAATTTGCTTACCTGGTTAATTAAAGATAAAATACAAAATATGTGCGTTTTATATTGAAAATGTGTTTGAATAATATGGACGCTGTATTAACAATAGGAGTTACTGCTGGAAAACATTAGCGTTGTTTGTGACGTGTAATTTGGTCATTTCTCTCCAGAATTGTCATGTCACATTTGCTTTGGTTAATGATTTTGTAAGACATATATGCCCAGAGTAAACAAACACACCATGTGACTGGCTGAAAAACATTTTTGTTTGTACAGTATATTTAGTGTATTAAAATCCCCAGTCTGTAATATTTAGAGTATATGGCCTATTACTGTACACAAATTATCCCTTTTTTTGCACGTGGTTCAGTATCCTCAAAGTTTATGTTTTTTACTTATTCTTGTAATGAAGTGCAGTACATGAGAATCCTTTTCAATACACTTGAATTTACAGTATTTCGCAAAATGTTTATGATGAAAAAAGAGCAGGGCTGGTTTCTCATTAGCTTATATGGAATGGAAGAGTTACAGCCTGTATCAGTCTTTTGGGTTAGTCTTCAAAAGCTCCCATATTTTTACCCATCACATAGATGTGACTGACTATGACACCCTTGTGTGCATTCATGGGGACTTGCTTAGTTAAACGCAGCAGAATAAATGCAAAAAAAATGTAGCTAACGTTGACAAGATCAAAAACAGCATTGAATGTACAGACGCTGGCCAGTGTTCTGAATATACTGCATTATTCATGTTCTTCAACATGGGGTTCCTAATGAGAGTCTGGTGGCTGTTTTTGTACGTGGAGTTGTGAAAATATCAGTGTGTCCCGAACCAGAGCACTAGGGATTCTCCTGTATTCCTCTCTGTCTGCTCTAGACATGGAGAAAAATGCAAGCCCAATACATTATCACTCTGATTTAGAAGAAATCTAATTTGTCTGCTCGGTGAATTTTTATGATTTTATATGTGCGATGGGCTAATCTCCTCTTACATATTATTATCCTTACATATCATGTTCCCTTGTTTTCAACTATGTATTGGATCTCACACATCAGTCAAGACCACAGGTATGAACTAGTCAGCAATATAGATGGAACACTACAGAACATATTTTATCTTAAAACATAATTTTATCCAAATAAAACCTTACTTTTAAAACTATTAAAGTACTTTATTTCAAGTACATTTCAGAATACAAAATACATTACATATTGGTATTCACTTTTGCAAACGTCTTTCAATATTACTTAGTAAAGACTGAGGAGACACTATAACCAGTCTTTACATTGGAATCTGGAGGTTTATTCTCATATTAAGCAGGGCTTGAGGTTAAATGTAATGTTTACCACTATTATTGTAAAACGCCAAAGCAACAAAATAAGGATGTTCAGTCAATGAGGTGGTACTTTAAAATGACTCTTCTTAATCAAAGCCAAAAATGCTCCACAACCAAATCTGCAATTAGCATAACAAACCCCTAGAAGAGGACACAACAATGATACACTGCTTCTGAACATCTTAATTTCTGTATTCAAACAGGAAATAACATATTCAGACTGAATTGCCTCAATTAGCAACTTTAAACTCTGAGTAATTGGTGTCTTAGAGTGCCTTTGGAAGTGTTCACATTAACAAAGCCCTATTCTCTATACACTGTACTGGGATCTTCAAGGAGAACTGTGGTTCAAAGGTACTGGAGTGATCATGGATACACTTTTGTCACCCTAACCTCCCTGGCATTTTCTCATCCTCTCCAAACCCCCTGTAACATCAGTCAGTCACTCTGTGCAAGCACTGTGTAAGCAGTATTTAGAATGTTACTTCCACATAAATGCAAGCCGCACACTATACCAAAACATGGTTAAAAAGGTCTTATGGATGTTTCTTATCTATTCGTGACTGAGATGTTACATGCCTTCCCTGTGAGGAGAACTACTGTTTAAAGGATGATGATGTTATTGCAGCAGCAAAGAAGACCAAGCAGAAATACTGTATGGCAAGCACAGAGTGAATACTGCTGTAAAGGGGGGAGGGGATTTAGGCAGTTCTCTAGTCTGAGTCATGACAGTCATGACATGATGTAAAGCGACAAGCCAGATGTTTACCATGTATATGATCAATGAAAACACAAACTGTATTACCTGTTAAATGTGATGCTTTTAAATCACAATATCCCCATCATGGGGGGAAAAGAGAACAGTGAACCGTGGCTATTGGATATAGGTTTTCTGCATTAGATAACATTGTATTGAACTGATAAATCAGGAAAATCCCAGCATCGCATCAAATAATTACAGAAGTGGTATGGATTGTTAAGTTATTATATTTTTTAATGTATGGAGTGAACACTGAGCAAGCATTGAATTATTTTTAGCAGAGCAGGAAATTAATGTTGACATACCACCAGAAGGCTACTCTGTAAGTGATAAGTGGGAGTAGAGACAGTTTAACTTCTCTCACACATGCTCTGGCTTTAGCTTTGAGCAGCAAGACCACAGTAGCCAGCTAGTACAGAATCCTGTGAAAAGCAGCAGCACCCACAAACACACCCACGTGTACACCTGTGCTAACACTGGTAACCACAACAGTCACAGAAACAAAGTGTGACAGTTAGTATACCCAAAGAAACATTGAACATACACTTATGGCTAGGTATATCTTATACACTGATGAGCCATAGCATTACGACCACATGCCTAGTATTGTGTAGGTCCCCGTTTTGCCACCAGAACAGCCCTGACACGTCGATGCATGGACTCCACTAGACCTCTGAAGCTGTGCTGTGCTATCTGGCACCAAGATGTTATAGCAGCAGCTCCTTTAAGTCCTGTAAGTTGCGAGGTGGGGCCTCCATGGATCAGAATTGTTTGTCTAGCACATCCCACAGATGCTTGATGGGTTTAGGATCTGGGGAATTTGAAGCCAAGTCAACACTTGAACTCGTTGTTGTGTTCCTCAAACCTTTCTTAAAACATTTTTGCTTTGTGTCAGCGTGTATTATCTTGCTGAAAGAGGCCAATGCCATCAGGGAATCCTGTTTCCATGAAGGGGGGTGTACATGGTCTGCAACAATGCTTAGATTGAGCGGTGATTCTTCAGACCAGGCCACCTTCTTCCATTGCTCCGTGGACCAGTTCTGGTGCTCACATGCTCTTTGGGCACCCTGACTGGTCTGCGGCTACGCAGCCCCATATGCAACAAATTGCGTATCACTGTGTGTCCTGACATCTTTCTATCAGAACCAGGATGAATCTTTTCAGCAATTTAGCTACATTAGCTCATCTGTTTTGGACCACGTGGACCAGCCTTTGCTCCCCATGTGCAACGATGAGCCTTGGCCACCCATGACACTGTCACCGGTTCAGCACTTTTCTTTCCTTGGACCACTTTTGATAGTTACTGTTCACTGCATACTGGGAACATCCCACAAGGGCTGCAGTTTTGGAGATGCTCTGACCCAGTTGTCTAGCAAACACAATTTGGCCCTTGTCAAAGTTGCTCAAATCCTTACACTTGCACATGTTTCCCTGTTTCTAAAACATCAATTTTGAGGACATTTTCATTTGCTGCCTAATATACCCCACCCAATGAGAGATGGCATAATAAGGAGATTATCAGTGTTATTTACGTCACCTGTCAATGGTCATAATGTTATGGCTGATTGGTGTTTAACAGAAATACTCAATCATCAGAAATAAAAATTACTTTTTTATCCCCAATCATCCCTTTTTTGATCCCCAATCAATAGGAAAATATTTTTTTACATCAAAATGTCCTACGATTACATTCCATTGCAAAGATCTTTTATCAAGTTAAACACACAATTATCAATGACATTTCCTCACTCTATTACACGGAAACTTAATGGCAGTGTGTTCAGAAAACTGTTTGGGAAGAGTAAATCCAAAGTAAATCAGTTTCTTAATATAGTATTTATAAACATTACCATGGATGATTTATGTCATATACAATGTTGTGCCTGCCAATTGGTCCGAGAACAACAAGCGTATATTTCCAACATTTCTGTATCAGTCTGCACTTGAAAAACTACAAGGTCAAGAATTCAATGCAAATTCAATGCAAACTGGGAGCTATATGCCTTATCTTGCTTCAGTAGGTACAGATTGAAGAATAATCTGACACAGATACATTTCTAAATAAAATCGCAATTGTCAAACATAATGCACAAACACAAAAGATGCATGCTAGCTAGCCAGCTAGCTAGTTAACACCCCATTAAACACCTGTGACAAATACGTCTCCGACCTTACCTTGAGGGCTACGCCTTAGTCAAGTGACTTCAACTTGAGCTAGCAATTTTGCTACTGTACCTTGACCGATACAATCAGTCAGTAAATCTTCAGAAGTTGACCGAAAGCTATATAATCTACCTAGCAAATTTTATACAGGGTGAGCAAAATTCACTAAATTATTATCTTTAATTATAGGTTGCATTCATCCAAGTATATACAAAAAAAAGTATACACACTAGGCTGTGCTAACTGACCACACCGACTAATTGAGCCATTTCACTGTGAATAATTCTCAGTCGATCGACAGCTATATCACTTACCTAGCACCATTTCATACAGACATAAGTATTATGTCAGTTATTATTTTAAATTTAGTTCACATTTATTCAAGTATATACGCAAAACAATACAAGTTATGGTACACTAATGGGCTACAACCATATCGAGTGATTGCGTCTTGTCCTACTCTTTACCACAAACACTTTCTGTCTCTGTTGCCATTGCTGACCAGTTTACACAAACAGCACAAATGCGAGTTTACCTGCTCAATAGCTTCACCTGCAGGTACTTGATTCACCCAGCTCCTGCCTCGCTGGATTCTGTTATAATTTCTGCCATGTAGCTTTGGTTGTATATTACCATTCAATAACACTTGATCAAAGTTAAAATCATCCAGCTATTTGGGCATTTTCATCACTTACACTAGCCATTGTAGAAAAAAAAATTATTCAGCTACGTATTTAACAGAATAATGCAATCCATAGTATTCTTGAAATCATTACGGAAGTTTTATTCCTCAATCAACTCGATAAAGATAAATTGTAGTGAAAATTGGATACTTACAGTGGCCGAGTTGGAAACTATAGAATGCTTTGAGAAGGAGTTTTTTTTGTGAATGTCGGAAACATTACCGGCACAACAATCTTGGGGTGTTTAGGGGGTTGGAGTTTTCCTTGATTTTTTATATTTTGAACCATGTGTAGTCCAAATCATGTGATGTAATGCACAGTATTCAGGCATAACTACTATCCAATCTGAACATGTAGAAAGTTCTGCAGTTACAAGCAGCCTTTCAAACATTCCATGTCAAAATGACTATTGCATTGTCACCCACCTATGTTCCTCTTTATTGACCAGAAGGACACCAGCCAGTTTCATTGCCTCAGTGCCCTCAGTGGTCAGAGCAAGAGGCTCATCACAGACATCCTGTTTGAAGAGCAGATAGAGTTGTCTCCATGGCTGTGGCCAGTCTCCATGTCTTTTGAATGTTTCAGTAGAGCAGTGCTGCATGTGAAGCTTGCTTGGTGAGCCTGGCTTAATCCTGCTCTCCCTTGGCCCTAGCCTCGTTGCTGCCAGGTTGGCTGCCTCAGAAGCTCATGTAGAGGGCCTAGACTTGGTCAAGCAGATGCAGATATTGACCTTCCTGACGGCTAGCCTATCTTTGCTCTCCCCTAGTGTGTGAGATAGGCAGGTGGGATTAGCGTACTAAAGTGTCAGCCTCTCCCACTCTGACTCTAAACAACCCCAGTATTGAAATCCTGTCAGTGAGCTGCTTTGTCTCTGGCATTAGCATTTTGTAGTGGCTTGTGTATTAAAAGGCTTGGAATAATTCATGAAACCCCTTTACTACAGGCTCAGCTACATCACAATATATATATAGAGAGAAATAAAAGGTTAACTCAGGTATAATAAAACATAATTCAGATTTCTAACTGACTGGCATTCTGAGGAAATATAGGAGTCAGTACTGATAAGACTTATAATAATAATTTTGTAATAATTCTGTCAGGATATATACACCTAAAACCAATCATTTCATGCCTAATTGTGTTATTAGTTATGAAGAAGGCAATTGAATAACTTCAACACAGTGTTTGTTGTTTAGGATTGTACATCATTAATTACTCAGAAAAGGCTACATTTACGTTTTTCATCATTTTAATTGTAAGAATGATATGCTTGAGGACATGCTCAAGATGATCAGCTAAAGTCCAAATCAAGCATCAGAATGGGGATGAAAGGTGATTTAACTTACTTTGAACGTGGCATTTTTTTGGTGGCAGACGGGCTGGTTTAATTATTTCTGAAAGTGCTGATCTAATGGGATTTTCTTTCATAACTATCTCTAGGTTTTACAGAGAATAGTCCGAAAGAGAAAATATCCAGTGAGCAGCAGTTCTCTGGGCAAAAATTCTTTGTTGATGGCAGAGGTCAGAAGAGAATGGCTAAAATGGGTTGAGCTGAAAGGCAACAGTAACTCAAATAATCACTGGTTACAACCAAAGTATGCAGAACAGCATATCTGAATGCACAACACGGATACGCTACAGCAGCAGAAGACCACACCAGGTGCCAATCTTGTCAGCTAAGAAAAAAAACTGAAGCCACAATTGCACGAGCCAACCAGAATTGGACAATAGAAAATTGGAAAATGTTTACCTGCTCTGAAGAGCCTTGATTTCTTCTGTGGCATTCAGATTCAGGACAGAATTTGGCATAAACAACTTGAAAGCATGAATCCATCCTGTCTTGGTTCAAGCTGGCGGTGGTGTAATGGTGAGGGGGATATCTTCTTGGCACACTTTGGGCTCCTTACTATCAATTGAACATTGTGTAAATGCCACAGCCTACCTGAATATTTTTGATGACCATGTCCATCCCTTAATGACTTATAATGGCTAATTCCAGCAGGTAATAATCTCACAACATCTCAAACTGGTTTCTGGCACATAACAATGAGTTCTATGTGTTCAAATGGCCTCCACATTCACCAAACCTCAATACAATCGAGCACCTTTGGGATGTGGTGGAACGGGAGATTCACATCATGGATGTGCAGCCGACAATTTCGCACCAACTGTGTGATGCAATAATGTCAATACGGATCAAAATCCCTGAAGAATGTTTCCAGCATCTTGCCGAATATATGCCATGAAGAAATTCTGAAAGCAAAATAGGTTCTAACCTGGTACTAGCAAGGTGCAAGGTGTACTGTACCTAATGTAGTTGCTGGTGAGTGTATATTTTGGATGTAATTGAATAAGCATTCAAATTTGACATTTGTCAAAATACTGAAACTGCTTTATAATTATTAATTAGTTAGGGAAGTTAATGCAAAAAACTATTGGTGATAATGAAGTACATTAAATATGCAGTCTGTAATTTTGGCCACTGGTTGTAAAAGTGGTGATCGACAGCTAAAAAGGTCCCCTGAAAATTGTGTACTGTCATGTACTCTGTATGTGGTCACGAATCCACCCAACTGAAACTTGGAATTGTATACAGTATGACAGTATGACTTGTGTCATACTGATGGAAGTATGACAGGCACAAAATTAGCATATTACATATCCAAGCCAAAATGGTAGATTTAAAACTTTATTTAGTAAATTGCAAAAGTTACAGATTGCATCTTTAAGTAGGGGTGTAAATATACACCCCTGACTCCAAGGAATGATGGACGGGTGCTTGGAGAGGATGGTGTAATATTGGGAGTAGGTTCCAGACTAGTCCCCAAACATGCCTGCATCGCGTGCCCCATGTCACACTGCTCTTTTTTTTCTTGTATTTTAGTCAGATGAGCCAAACAACATTCATGAATTTCATTTTGTCCTTGGGCAAGGCACTTAACCCTATTTATATTTTAACATCATTAGTAATCTAATCCAGAGCGACTTACAATGAGTGAATAGATTTAACAGAAACGAGGTAAAACAACCACAACTAAGTAGTAAGAGCATTCAATATTTGAAACATAGAATAGTCAAAACCAGTGCAAGAAAATGAAAAATGGAAGAGGTAATATATATAACTAATTTAAATAGTCATTGAAGAGGTAATATACATAACTAATTTAAGTAGTCATTGAAGAGGTAATATACATAACTAATTTAAGTAGTCATTGAAGAGGTAATATACATAACTAATTTAAGTAGTCATTGAAGAGGTAATATACATAACTAATTTAAGTAGTCATTGAAGAGGTAATATACATAACTAATTTAAGTAGTCATTGAAGAGGTAATATATATATATAACTAATTTAAGTAGTCATTGAAGAGGTAATATATATAACTAATTTAAGTAGTCATTGAAGAGGTAATATACATAACTAATTTAAGTAGTCATTGAAGAGGTAATATATATAACTAATTTAAGTAGTCATTGAAGAGGTAATATACATAACTAATTTAAGTAGTCATTGAAGAGGTAATATACATAACTAATTTAAGTAGTCATTGAAGAGGTAATATATATAACTAATTTAAGTAGTCATTGAAGAGGTAATATACATAACTAATTTAAGTAGTCATTGAAGAGGTAATATACATAACTAATTTAAGTAGTCATTGAAGAGGTAATATATATATAACTAATTTAAGTAGTCATTGAAGAGGTAATATACATAACTAATTTAAGTAGTCATTGAAGAGGTAATATACATAACTAATTTAAGTAGTCATTGAAGAGGTAATATACATAACTAATTTAAGTAGTCATTGAAGAGGTAATATATATAACTAATTTAAGTAGTCATTGAAGAGGTAATATATATAACTAATTTAAGTAGTCATTGAAGAGGTAATATACATAACTAATTTAAGTAGTCATTGAAGAGGTAATATATATAACTAATTTAAGTAGTCATTGAAGAGGTAATATATATAACTAATTTAAGTAGTCATTGAAGAGGTTTTCAGAAGCTTCCTGAAGATGGGCAATGACTCTGCTGTTCTAGCCTTCAATGGAAGCGTTGAGGAGTGAGAGCGGAGAAGAGTTTTAACTGCTTGGATTGGCAGCTGACTTCCCAATGGCGTGGGACGCTCAGGCGCCCAGAGATGGCAGAAGTGTAGTTCAGTTTTTTTAATTTTTTATTTGACATGGCAGGATATTGCAGAACAAAACCCCTGAAATGTATTAAACATAACACCTACTAAGACATAACCTTATGTACCTAAAAAATAATTAGAGTAAAATAAATGCACTAAAATACATCAGACATGCTATAGAGGCATTAAGGCAATTTGTAAAACAGTTTAAGGGCACGCGGGATAAAAGAAAGTTCATGTCTTTTTGTTTTACTCCTGGGTACAACAAATTCCCTGCACTGCCATAGTAGATAAGTAGGTGTTGGGGCCACAGGCAGGAAGCAAAGCAGTGGTGAAGAACTGTCCTTGAGTAGTTTGATAAAAATGTGTATAGTAGCCTCATCGCACCTCTCACTCGGGAGAGTAGAAGTGGGGACACCTGTTATCCGACAGCAACGTTTTTGGTACCCTATCTAACTAATCAGAGAGCCATTTAGGTAGTCCACCCAATACTGGGCTAGCGTACTCAAGAACTGGCCGTAAAAAATGTCAGATATACCTTTATTAGAACATCATAAGGGAGACCTGCATTATTAGCAACACAAAGATAGTAGATTTTGGGGCGTACCTTAAAAATCATGTACTTAATACGAAAAGCCTGTGTAGGGATGTGGAATTTGAGCATTGCCTGAAGAGAGGATCTCTTCTTGTTGCTCTGTAGGGAGGCACCATGGCTTTGTAGTGTACTGTATACCAGCTTAGGAGCCAGTGGACTGTGTGTAGAAGTCGGGTGATGTGGGAGAACTTGGGAAGGTTGAACACTATGTGGGCTGCTGCATTCTGAATGATTTGTAGCAGTTTGGTTGCACACAGCAGGAGTCCTACCAAGAATGAGTTCCAGTAATCCAGACATGAGATGACGAGTGCCTGGATGACTACCTGTGCTGCTACCTGGCCTAGGTAAATTTATACACTGCAAATGTTATAGAGCATTATCCTGCATAACACAGGTCACAGCATTGATGTTAGCAGAGAACGGGAGGGAATTTTCCAGGGTCACACCAAGGTTCTTTGCACTTTGGTAGGGCGACACTGCAGTTATCAGCTGTGATGGACATGTCCTGGAGCTGACAGGCATTCTCAGGGAAGAAGAGCAGCTCATTCTTGTCAGGGTTGAGCTTGAGGTGGTGTACTGACATCCACACAGATATATCAGCAAGGCATGCAGAGACACGTGTTTTCACATGGGTGTCAGAATAGGGGAAGGAGAGTAATAATTGAGTGTCATCTGCATAGTAGTGATAGGAGAGTACATGTAAGGTTATGACAGTTGCTCCAGGGTGATGTCCATGTACTTGCTTGCTGTAAGTTGCTCTGGGTAAGAGTGTCTGCTAAATGACAAAAATTTAAAATGTAGATGCCCTGGAGGGCAGGCAAGTGAGTTCCAGAACACACATTCAGCTGAACATATCACCCTTTTTAGAGCCATTTGGTCAGCCACCTCTGATTTGCAAAACCAGGATGTGATGCATAGCATCCTAAATCAATGTAAGGTGCCTATGGTTCAGGCTAAATTCCTCTTGCCTTCTGTGAATGTACAGGGAAATGTATGGATTATTTTTGATAGTAGAAACATTTTAATTATGAATCCAATGTATACTTTCTTGTAAGTATTTTCTCTACACTTTCAGTAGCTATCAGGGGCAGAGCCGGTCCAACTCATACACAAGAACCGTTATTCTGTCAACACTATTACATAACACTTAGCGCTTGTTTAATTCCATAAAATAATCATTGTAAGTTAATTATAAAGCTAGTGAATTGTAACCAAAGGCAATTTTATTGTCAGTAAATAAACAATAATAGTATTTGTACCAAAGAAAATACATGTTTTTAATAACACGTTTTTTATAACAGTAACAAATTTTATTGAATATATTCTAGGGCTGCAACAACGAATCAATGATATTGATAAAAATCGATTATTAAAATTGTTGTCAACAAATTTCATTATTGATTTGTTGGGTCTATTTTGTTGCTCGCTGTGTGGTGGAGCTATGTCACTTAAAGAAAAAACGTTTTAAACTGTCTGACGGAAAGCTTGGACATTATGGCAGAACTTTAAATGAAACAAAGTTTTATGTGCAAACTCTGTAAAACATAAATGGCATTGCACCGGAGCACCACCCTAATGTGGGAGCACTTGTAAAGAAAAAAGTTTGGAGCGATAGGCGAAGGGGACTCAACAGCAGGGTAAGTTAATAATAGTAATAGTTATTATAAAATGAGGAATAGTTTGAAATGAGGAATAGTTCCTCCCACAGCAGGTAGTTCTTATTTATCAAATAGCCAGTGTTTTGTCGCGATCCAGCTTGGTTTAGTAAATCAAATCCACTTCAACATTGCACGACAAGTGTATTTAACTAGCTGGCTAATTAGCGTTTGTGGTAGAACAGACGGGGTAGAGCTAACGTTAATTTAACAAGCTCATTAACACTACCTGGCAGCGCTAAAGTAAACAAACAGAAAGAGTTATAGTGCAAAACTAATTTATAACACAAACTAGATCTTACTATTACAATATTACAACATATGCTAACCTTGTACCTCTTCGGGGATGCTAATTTGTTAAACGTTTCACTACGTGATTTACCGTACTTTTATCTTTTTTCAACTATTATTTTGGGCAGTGGAAACTCCAAAGTCCATTTCAAAATAAAAGTAATTCTTAATCAAAAACAGTTAATGTCAAAATAATCATAAACAGGTAAAAATACATAAAGCAACAAATTTTCTATTTAACAGGCCTTATAATAAGGCTATTTACAACTATGTTATATAAAAGCTGTTTCTATAATTATTTTGTAGACAATTTTACCATCTCAGGTCTGTATAAGCAAGGTAAAAAATTCCATATTTTGTACATTCCTAAAGAAATGAGCATATGTTTTGCACATATTTTATAGAATACATTTAGGTCTGTTGTGTTAAAATTGTCAATTTGGAATAAAAAAAAATTGTTATGGAAATATTTGTTAGTCTGTTTATCCGATTCATCGATTAATCAAAGAAATAATTGACAGATTAATTGATTATCCAAATAATCATTAGTTGCAGCCCTAATATATTCTTAATGTCTCATGTGTACCCATGATTACATTTGAAAAACATTCACTAGAGTCTGTTTTTATCCAGCAATAGTCTAATTTTAGCAACACGTAAACATGGACCCACAACATACAGTTGTATGCAAATGTTTGGGCACTCCTGACAATTTCTATGATTTCCATTAATAAATATTTGGGTGTTTGGATCAGCAATATCATTTTGAATAACTGAAGGACACAGCCATATTTCAGTAGTAAAAAGAGGTTTATTGGATGAACAGAAAATGTGCACTATGCCTCAAAACAAAATTAGACAGGTGCATAAATTTGGGCACCCCAACAGAACTATCAGATCAATATACAGTTGAACATCCTTTAGCAGAAATAACAGCCTCTAGACGATTCCTATAGCCTGTAATAGCAAGGTATTTTGGACCATTCCTCTTTGCAAAACATCTTCAGTTCAGTTAGGTTTGATGGTTGCCGAGCATTGACAGCGCGCTTTAAATCACCCACAGATTTTCAATTATATTCAGGCCTGGGGACTGGGATGGCCATTCCAGAACATTCTACTTGTTCCTCTGCATAAATGCCAATTTATGTAGTACAATTTATGGCTGATATGTTAATATACAATTCCAGCTCCCTCCAGTCCCCTGCGGTGCAGGGAAGCGGTGCAGGGGCGCAGGGAAGCGGCGCAGGGAAGCAGCGCAGGGAAGCGGCGCAGGGAAGTGAAGCGGCACACAGAAACAACAAACACTTTCAAACGTAACTTAGGTGGGGTAAAACCTCAAACAATGCTTCACGCTTTCTTCCAGGGCAGGGCTGTTTATATGGGCACTCTAATCCTTTCAACAAGACACGGATGTTTGTAATACGTAATCAGAACCTTCTACTGATTTCAGCTCCCTCCAGTCCCCTACTAAATCTACCTGAAGCCCTGGCCAGGAAGAGGCGTGGTTAACCCCAAAGGGGACATACTACAAAATAAAGGTACAACATAACCACCATGCAATAGCACTGAAACAAGAAGGGAATAAACATATGAAATAGAACTAAACATAAACAGGAAACCAATACTAAATAAAGGAGTCCATTCTCAGTCACACTGGCTGGACGTTACAGCGCCGGAGCTGTCTTTTAATGCAATTGCATAAACCTGGTTAGCTACTTGTGTATATCTAGTGACATTTGTATGGCCCAGATTGTATATTAACATATCTTAAGTTACAGTATATTAAGTTTAGAGTAGAGTGTAAAATGTTTGTTTAGCTAGTTAGCTAAATGAGACATGCATGTTCTTGCCTCCAAATATTACTTTTTATATACAATATTATATTACAAGTTACAAGAAAAAACCATACTCTGAAAACAAGAAATTATCAAGTTTTAAATATTACATCTATTGTAAAAAGGCTACAGTAGGTTGAAAGAACATCTAACCTATTAGCTGGGTTTTCAGGGAGTGAGGCTTCATGTCACCAAAGTACTACCTACCACCCTGGGGACCAGGTATGTCAATCATTATTTAATTAGTCTTCACTCTCTTCACATTTCAAACCAAAGCTACAAAGAAAATAGTATACTACATAGCTAAAGCAAGATGAAAGGACTCCCATAAATACTGCATCATTCAAATGAGAAAAACCCTGTTTTTGTTTTATTCATCTATTTGTTTCAGGTCATGGTTTCACCCTTAAGATGACTGCTATTATTAATGCCAATCTGCTCACCAGCATTTACCAGTAGCAGGAATCAAATAAAAGGTTCTGATTAATATTGGTGTGTTTGTGACTAGAAAATTAGTGACAAATAACAATGGTTCACAGAATAAATATCTAGAACCAAAATATATAGTCTGTCATGATCTGTATTGAGTAATGGAGGAATGGAGACCCAATGCAGGAGGTGGTGTTCTATATTTATTTTAGCACACCAGAAAACAACAAATTGTAAGCCTCTCTGGCCACAGCTACTGTGACTGCCCTGAACAAACCTATCTGTCTCCAAGGCAAAATAACCCTCTGTATATTACATGTACTCATTTGAACGAGCAAACAACATAATCTACATAAAGGTGACCTTTTCTTTACGAACACTTATTACTACATACCTCCGTAGATCAGATAATTACATCATTTATATATTTGGTAACTTCTTCAGAACGAAAGCTCATCTATACATAACGCAGTACAGGGGTGGCAGTGTTAATACAAACGCTCTTGTAGGAAATACCAGAATAGGCTTCAGTTTAAATTAGACAGAATTATGAACCTTCAATGAAGCGTCTCACCTTCTGAGACAACAAAGGTTATCTACCCGTGCTGATTACTAACCCAGAACAGGTATAGAGGTAATCACCTAATCCAGTGGTCCCCAAACCTCTCCTCAGGGCCCCCCAGCCAGGCCATGTTTTTATTTTCACCCTGAAATGACACAACTGATTAAATTAGTCAACTACACATTACACCTTTGACTAATTGAATCAGGTGTGCCATTTCAGGGTTTAAACAAAAACACGGCCTGTCTGGGGGTCCCCGAGGAGAGGTTTGGGAACCACTGACCTAATCAACCACACTTGTGCGTAATTGAGATACCCTGAGTAGCCAGCTATATAACTCAGTGCCCAGAAGGTGGTGTGCCACAGTCGTATACTCAACTCAAATAGTACACATTCAGTAAATCTGAAAATAGTCCAAACACACATCATAAATCAAACTCAGTTCAGTTTATGCGACGACATACCTACAAAGTCCTGATGTGTCATGACACTGACACTGCAATAACCATAGCACTTACAAAGTATACTATGCAGCTTAAATAGGCATCTTATAGAATAGACAAGAGCTGCAGTTTTTGAGATGCTCTAACCCAGTCATCTAGCCATCAAAATTTGGCCCTTGTCAAAGTCGCCAACTCCTTACGCTTGGCCATTTTTCCTGCTTCTTTATTTTGTCCTCAAAGTTGATGAATAAAGGCTAATAATGGGAGTAGTCAAAGTCAAAAAGTCAAAGTTGTTTATTTATCATATGCATTGAATAACATACATCATCCTATGCAGAGAAATTCGTTTGACATGGCTCGGCGATTCTAAGCAGTGGGCTTAAAAACAGAAAAATACAACAATATAAGAATTTTAAAATAATAATGACAATAGTAATAATAATAATAATAAAACGCTATGTACTGAGCAGTGGTCTGGAAAATGTACAACAGTAGAAGTAGTAAATATTATAGAATTGGCATGGAAAATTGCTTTTAAAGGTGCATTTGAATTCTGCTACATCAGATGTAGAGAGCATAAAGTGACCAGAGAGTGTTAGTGCTCAACAGACGATTTGCGATCA